>JBBPOM010001402.1:0-11087 GCA_038091455.1 Leccinum uliginosum | reverse complement strand
CGATAGCCTATTCTCTCCCGAGGCGACCGATTCGGGCGCACCACTTTCATCGAATGAGGTTCCGCAGGGTCAAAAGGAGAGTGCAGTGAACGACCATCTTGATATGGATATTTTGGGCGCCCTCCATGCTGAAAATGATGGCCAGGGCGAGAACTTGTTTGGTTCGGTTGCGAGTGGATCTAGCGGTCGAAATCAGCAACCGCAATCTGGAAGCAGTGCGGTTCCACCTCCGGGTTTCGCTCAGCAGGGCGGTGTGGGTGGATTTGATTTGTCTGCGCTGGACCTATCGAACCTCGACCCGTCATGGCAAAGCATGAGTTTGACGGACATGGAGGTGCTCTTGAATATGTCCTCGTCGGGGAGCAACCAGGATGTTCAGAAACCAGGACCATAGAGATATCTGGGGACTGTACTTTTGTAGTTCTTGGTAAACAAGCATAACATTCAACGAGTAGATAGTCAACCAATGTAATGATGAATCGAACTGCAGACGCCAACCATGCTAGGGGGTGCCGGTAGTAAGGAATTTCTCCAACTTCTTGCGCAGAGGATGTCCATTGCGCACTCCAACGGCACACAATGTCTCCGCGAGGTCTGTTGCGAGACCGAGTCGCTCCTCTGAGCTTATCTCCTGTACTTCCAAGAGCTCTCGCACGGCGCGCGCGAGTCGATTCTTGGGAATCGGTCCTGACTTTCGTTTCCTCCCCTTCATCTTGGGAGCAGCCAACAAAGGCTCGATAAACTCCGTCCTGAACCTCCTCAACGCCAAAGATGTCAAGGGAACGACGCGATCCAATGTGCTCGCTGCTTCCGCACGCTGTTCGGCCAGATCTACCGAACCCTCTTCCGTGTACCCCCACTTCTTCAGCTCCTCTATCCTCCTCTCCTTCAATTTCTTGGCAACCCTTTCTCGCGTGTCCCCCTCCTCGATGGACTTGGCGACCGCGTCGAAAATGTCGCTCAACGTGAGCCATCCTCGATCCTCGTCTACGGCGCGCTTGACATAGTGTCTATTGACATAATTGAGGAGTCGGTTGACGGAGTGTGCACCCACGCTGTAGCGCTTGAAACACTGGACGATGTACTGCACGAGCATAGCGTCGTCCTCGCCGGGTGCACTCAACAACAGCTCCCGCGCGAGGTCCATGTAATACTTGTCGAGGTGCTCGTAGAGATCTGTGCCGCTCGCCAGCCTGGCGGTGTCCCTGGTATTGGCATCTGTCTCGTGTGGGGACCGCACGTTCGCAGCCTCAGACTGAGCCGTGAAGTAGTTGTACGTAGCGGTGTGGATGCCCATGTGGTACGAAATATCGATGGCGGGTGGCTTGTCAACGGCGTTTGTTGGGGAACGGACGATGTGGTTCAGAGCGGGTAGAATGTAGCCCCAGAGGGAGGACAGCGAAGCGGAGGGATTGGCACTTCCCGCAGAGGGATTCGGCATCGCCGGTGGTAGTAGCGCAGCAACGAGCCTCGAGTCTGTCTCCTTCACCATTCCTTTAGACATTTGATGCAGGAACACAGGCCTGATGGCGTTAACCGATGGTACGCCTGCCAGGGAAAAAAAATACCGGGTCGGGCGCTAGAAGGGAGGTGAATTCAGCAAGTTACACTGTGAACGGGGGTTCAAGTTGAGGTTCGAAACGTTCGAGCTTTACCGCTTAACGGTTACCGTAATCAAGGAAGACAACGTGTGAGATTGTCGATACTACGTTATGTGCATTTTCAAGCCCGACTCGTCCATGGTGCCGTTATCGAGGATACAAACCGCGTACAAATGGCCAACAGGATTGTGCAATTCTAGGTTATGCAGGATGTTGATGTTGCCTTGGTTGTTGATTTTCAGGCATCATCAACAGGTAATTTACAAGAGACACATTTTGGACCACTAGACTGTGCGCAATTAAAAGACCTCTAGACAACGTCGTCTATCACTTGCTAACCACGGGCTCTTCGAGAGGAGGTGGACCGTCTTCGTCAGAGTCAGAATCGGCAGCATCGGCACCACCCGATGGGAAGTTGCCAGCACCGACGTTGGATTGCTGCATC
The DNA here is from genome assembly GCA_038091455.1 of Leccinum uliginosum. Classification (NCBI taxonomy): domain Eukaryota; kingdom Fungi; phylum Basidiomycota; class Agaricomycetes; order Boletales; family Boletaceae; genus Leccinum; species Leccinum uliginosum. Next base: position 9,041 of record JBBPOM010001402.1, on the reverse strand, counting down.
AACTGAGACAGATGAATAGGATGTGACGACATCCAAGAAACGAAATGCCTACCTGGCTGAAGTCTGGCATGTCATTGCTCATTCCTGGAAAACCGCCCACCAAGTCGTCTTCGACATTCGGGTTTCCGTCCTGTTCGTCTTCGTCCACCCATTTGCTGAAATCGGTCTTTACGAATGGTGTCTTGATCTTTTCTTTTGTTAGTCGTGGCCAGTACTCGGACTTTGGTTCCTTTTTGCGAAGGAGGACAGCAAGGGAACGAGAGGTGAGGTGGTTGGTGGATTTCTAAATGTCTGTAAGGATGGGTGGGAAGAAAGGAAAAAAAAAAAGACCTCTGGATCGACTTCCGCAAACAACTCGAAATCAAACGCGTATAGGGTACCGCTATAGATAGGATGAGCAACGGTGCAGCGAGCAAGAGACGAGATTACCTTGATGTATTCGCCTTGAAGGACAGGTTGGTTGGAGTGAGGTTGTACTGGAGGGTGGACTCGTTGATGTTGGGGAGATTGACCGTCAAATAGACGATGTTCTACGCGATCGAGGGTGTGAGAAAGTGGATGATCAGAGGCGAATTGATGGCTTACCTTGTCTGCTACGGATTGACTGCTGCGTTGTGCCCAAAGGACCTCTGGATGTGTCGACATGGCTGGGGTTGTGGGTGAAGGTGAAGGTGGTTCAAGTTGGAAGTGTCGAGAACGATGGAGAACAAAACTCCGTTCCCGAATCTTATCTAATCATATTACGTAATCAATATGCCACGTGACACTATGTCTCTCTCACCACACCTTTTGTCTTGTTCGTCATCGCAATGTGGTCCGTATTGTTCCTCGAGACTTGACTCGCTCGCTCACTCATTTCCCCCCTCACACAGGTGCACTCGCTGGTTCTTACCACTGCTGCTCTTGCCTCTCCCCACAGCACCGCCCTACTTTTTGGTGCTCTTCTTGCTTACTTTGGCCCTCCACGCCAGACCATGGTCCGTACCACAACACCACGGTCTACTACTTTACTCACGAGATCTTAGCTTCTATTGCATAATACTTCTCGCCGCCCTGTTCCTCAGCTCATGCTATTGGCAATCATTTTCTCTGGACGCACATCTTTCCGTCCCATGGTCAATCAATATCACCACCTTTTCGGAAGCGTTGAACGCGACCTTGCCCCCCCACCTCAACACACTCGAGTCCGTCTCCCCTGTCGTGCGCGTTGCCGATAGGTGCTGGTGCGACCTTGCCTCAGGACTTTTTGAGCCATACGATGTACAAAAATGGGAGAGGGACAGCATTCAGGAAGCAGTTGCTCAGATCGAAAAGCACTGGAAGCAGTCTCTCCAGCCAGACAACCCAAACACCACCGCCACCACTGCGGAACCCCTACACCCTGAAAACCCACAATCGTCACCGCCACCGAACGCCTCGAACATCCAAAATGAAACGTTCTCCTCCATACTGCGTTCCTTTTTCAACAGACGTTTGAATAAACCCGAACCATCCCCAATATCTATATCTCCTGTTGTTTCAACTACGCCCACCGAGGCTCCGACAAAATCACTTACGGTGGAACCCTTGATAATAGCTGAGCCAATGTTGACACCTGGCCAGCTTGATATGCGTCCCTTTGGATTCGAGGTTATTTTCGATTTTCGATGGTCCAAGAAGTCCTGACTTCGTTCTGTACATAGTACCTTGTTGTATTCCTAACCGGCCGCAGATTATTGTATTTCGCCGCAACTCCATCCCACCACTACTTATTTGCAGCATATAAGAGCGCTCGCCCTCTCCGGCTTTCGTCCCAAAACCCAAAGCAGTCTCTTCTGCGGTCACGAGTTTACTGCTAAATTGTCGGTAGGTGCTCCAGATCGTGCGTCATTCGCGTTGGAGAATCTTGCATGAACCTTGGCCGATATCTCGAGTACGTTTGCTCACCATGATTGACTGACTTTGCCAGATATGTGTCATGATGCATGATCATGGACTACCTGGCAAGTCGAGGATCCGAGTTGGCAGCATCAATTTAAAGGCTTCGGTGGCGTTCCGACCATCGTGATTTCCTGAACCTCATCATTGGGTGGCTTCGAAATGGCTTCGCCTACCGAATGCCTCGTCCGAACAAGAAACCGAACGCGGAACGACTCTTCTGAGGCGACATTGCCAAGTACGCTCCTTCTCTGTCGGCGCAGCCATATATGTGGTGAGTAAAGGCTTGCGAGCGAATCACCTCAAGCAAAAAGGGATGCACGACCAGCCTACGTACTACGACCAACTCTGAGCATGGTTTTTTTCTGGTGTTATCAGTCGACACTCGGCGAGCCATGATAGTCCTCCCGGCAAACCACGGTTCATCCAACTTTTGTGCATGTGTGATTCAGATCCTCATGGCGCGGTCGAAGTGTGCAGAGGTTGCGAGATACAAGGTATTGAATATCGCATAATTCACATGAAGAAGGCGACAACAACTCGCTCAAGGCTTCGCATCCTCGTCGGATTGTCTCGGCGAGAATCCTGGCCGTACAACGTTTGGTCAATGAGGAGTTTCACGTTAAAGCGAAGCGGGCATGTTTGTTGTCCGATTCACATGCATTCACACGCCAATGGTATTACAACAGGTGACCCGAACTGCTCGGTATATGGGGGTTGCAGCGGAGGCACCACACGTTCCGGGGAAATGTGCCGCACTTTCCACCACGCGTATCTCACGTCCTCAGCGTACACCGTTTTCATAATTCCTTCTAGAACGTGGAACATGGTCACGATCACTGCAACTTCTGGAAGAAGATATCAACTGATAATGGTTCCGTGTTGGATTCACTTCTACCAGCAACTCGGCCGAGTTGGTCTGCCCACCCCTTCCAACGACATTTCCCTCGCGCCGCTGAATATTACAATCTCTTTGTGATCAGGGCAGTGATACACAGCATTTGTGTTTGTACATGCATAACGTTCGATGGATAAAAGGAGAGCCCGTGATTTACACCCTGTAAAGCAAAACGCAGTCAAGCAATGAATCCATTGCGGAAACAATCGTGGGGACGTACGTGTCATCTGGCATCGACGCAATCGTCGGGATAGATAAATACAGTCAGCTGATATGTGCGCTTCTCGAGCGAATGTCTTACCGTGGTATTGGAAGCGCGTCTGCCCAGAACAATGTTATATACTTAATGTCGGCAAGATTCCCTGTGTGAATTGCGACATACCTTCTTTGGATTATCGGGTGCAGTTCGGACATATCGATCGTTGTCTACGGGCCTTGAGTGCCCACGTCGTGTTTGGTTCGAAAAATGGACCTGGGGAATCGAGGGGAAGCAGGACTCACCGCTCCTTGACCTACGGCAAGGAATCAGAACGAGATCGTATAAATAATCCCAGTAAAAGTTACCTTGCACGATGCCAGCATGCTCTGCAATGTTACACAAACGGCAGATACGCTCAGTACTGGAGACCACTCTGTTCCGAGGATTGAGGCACAGATCTGCAACCAAGTCAATTCTAGAGCGCGGGGGTGGCTTTGCTACTTGGACCCACATGCCCATTCGAGTACACGTGCTAAGATCGGTTTAGGAATCGTTGCCGCATCATGGTTCGAGCATGATTGACGTACAGGATGTATGGGCGCTTCATGGCCCTCGCCTACGTCGAACTGGACCGCTGGGGAGGAAATAGGGTAGTTGGTGTCGAAGCGAAACTTTAATTTGAAAACCTCCCCCTAACAAGCGGAGGTTCAGCGGTAGATATTGGGTCACGGGAGAGGACTTGCCTGGTATAGGCTTTCGCCCAGGACCTCGATGGAGAAGAACCAGGTCTCGAAGTCGTCTGCGCTAAGCAGTTTAATGCCTGCAAGGTGCGGAGTGAGTGGATGGGCCGCGATCGAGCGGATTTAAGTTACCGCAAGGGCAGCCCTCGGTGTGTATTTCGCTGAGTTCCTTGCGCAGACGCCGAGAGGATACTGAAGTCATGATGCAAGATGCGTGCAGAGAGCGGCTTGCATATGAGCTTGCGATCCTGCACTTACCAAACACAGACAAACAGTACGATCCCTCATAAAGCGATTTCCGAAATTTATCTCGGCAATGTCTTTTTCCTCCCTGCTTTAGAGTCACCTGTTGCTCGTCTCTTTGCCAGGGTTTTACAGGCGCTCGTGGGGAGGTAGAGCCACCTTCTTGTGACTCATTAACTTGTGCACTCCTTCTCCCAGTGCTGCACAGTGAACTACAAGAGTACAGTTTTCGCTCAGCTACTTGTACTTTGGTACTTGATCATGACAATGACTTGGGTTCCTCTCCTTCGGTCGTGGCCCGGGCCCGGGCCGCTCTGTCCGCCTTGATATCCTCCAACACCTCGCGCGCACCGTCAGCTAGCAACGCTTCCGCGAGCTTCTTGCCCACCGCCTCCGCCTCGCCGGTGTTCGTAACCCGTTCCTCGAACGTCTTGACAAACTGTCGCTCGCCGTCGAGCGACGTGACACATCCTGTGATCTCCAGCATGGCGCTCGTGAGCTTAAGTTCTCCGCTCTGCAGTCTCTCGCTGCCCTCTACGACCTGGGTGAGCTTGGTATTTACACCCACGGGCACGCTACATCCGCCTTCGAGCGTGCGCAGCATCGCACGCTCCGCGAGGCACGTCCACTGGGTCCTCTGATGCGTCAGAGCTTCGCACAGTTCGGCTAACTCGTTCGATGCATCGGTCCGAATCTCCACAGCTAGTGCACCCTGGGACACCGCGTGGTACAGCACCGGAGGAGCCAGGTCTTGTGTGGCGCGATGCGACCAGCCGAGACGGACAAGCCCAGCCTTGGCGAGGATGAGCGCATCAAACGCATCATCCACCCCAGTCGCGTCCAGTTTCTTCAAGCGGGTATTGCTGAATGGCTCAGTTATCAATCTCGCTGTAAAATGAGAACACGTTGGGAGAGAAACGTACAGGTTTCCGCGCTGTACACAAGCCATCGCTATTCAGTCTCGTGATACATTGTTCGAACGCCCCCCGACCATCCCCATCTCAGCACTCACCACGTCTGTGAACTTCATCTCGCGCTCCTTGTTGTCGTGATTTTTGAGATAGTTTTTCACCTGCGCTGAGCGCCGCACGCTGCTCGTGCCGATCCTGCTCCCGGTAGGCAATTCTTCGAGTGACTTGTAACGCGATCCGGCCTTCATCACCAGACTGTCCACGCACTCCTCTCTCTCAAGTATCGCGCCAATCTTGAATTCTTCCGGGAGTTCCGTCGGCAAGTCCTTGAGACTGTGCACGAGCATATCCACCTCCCCATTGGCAAGCAGCTCTTCGAGGCCCCTCGTCCATAACGCCTTGCCTCCAAGGAGAAATAGCGCCTGGGATTGGTTCTTGTCCCCTTCGGTCTCGTTGAATCGTGTCTCGAACGAATAGGATGGAAAGTTTTCGGTGAGATTTTGGATGACGAGGTGGGTTTGGACCTTTGCGAGCTCAGATTGTCTAGATCCGAGTGTAAAAGAGGTTCGTTGCGCCATCGCAGGTGCTCGTACGCCGTGGGAAGTCGAGAGGATCTCGGATGTGTGACGGAATACCTCCCGAAGGCTAGTAGCCGTTCACACAGCAAGTCGCTATGATCCCTTCAGCTGAGTCACGCCGAGTACGTGATGCTATCATCGCAACTGGTATTTACGAACTGATGATCTAAAGTTCTTCTACCCTTGGAAATCCTTCAGCCATTCACGTACAAACTCAATCATCTCATGGTGAATCTGCTGTATTTCCGGAGGTTCATCGTTGATGTCACGAAGACCATATTCGTCATAGTGATGAACGCCACCTGATGGTCATTGTTATCTTGGAGCCTGTCAGCGCAGACCTGAACATGGATGGGCGTACCAGGAATAAGTTTGAACGGCTGGAGAATTGTGTCATTTCTGTCTGCTGCGTACTCACTGTGCGGAGTACATGGTCTCCAAGGATCAACTACGATATGTCAGCGGCAGCCACGGATAAATAGGCAATGCAGTACCTTCACCGTCAATGATGGCCAGTCTATCTGCAGCGATAACAAAGTCTCCAAGAGCATTTACGGCAGTAACGTTTGGCATCGCTGGGACTTTGAAATACTTTCCGGGAGGATACGCCTACAAAGAATGACGACACGGTTGTTGTTCTGGCAAGAACTCAATAGTATAATGACTTGCCTGGCGGCAGAGCTTCGTAGCGTATTCCATAGTTGAGAGCTTTGATACAATTCGAGGGTGGTTTGGGTCGGGTGGAGCAGTCTGCCACAACGGTCAGAATCTCCATTAGAATCCTAAAACAAAGGACACACGAAGAAGTATCCCCACTCCGTGCAAACTTGGAATTGCCACAGACGCCACTCTTCAGAGAGGGAGGTGTTGGTATATTTGGTATCATCGTATGTCCCAAAACACTAACATCAAGTTGCTCGTTTAACGATGAAAAGCAGAACGATGGTTTTTTTACCTCTTCCACAGTCGAATTGAGTTTGAGGCATGGCTCCACTTGTTTCTAGGATTGATTCAATGGGTTTCATGCGATCGAAACAATATAACCACTCTCACCTCCTTGATCCACCGGGCATAATTCAACACGGAGAAATCGATCTTGTGTTCACCCCATAGAGTGAATAGACGATCTTGATGTCCAATCGGTAGGGCAGCAATATGCGTGGCACCACCGATCGGTTTGCTCAACGCTTCACAAAACTCGTCGAAGCTCGTGCTGCCCACCTGTGTGTCCCAGTTCTTGCTTTGCCACCCTGATAGTGGACTCTGTCGTCGATCAGCACGAAAAAATAATCCTGATAATTGTAAATCGACCAACCTCGAGGACAGAAGCAAAGTCGTCGTCATGCTTCAACCCCTGCAGTCCGAACAAAGCCTTGACGGCATGCCCTACGTGCGGGATCTGAAGCAGAGTATCGACAGTGGTTATTGTGGTTTGGATGTGGGCAGAACAAGTAGGATCTGCAGCCTTCCGGATGATTTCATAATACTCCCAGTTGGAAAGACTAGCATGCGTGACACCTAGGTAACGCTGAGTGTGTCAAACGGTCAAGTTGTAGAACAGACACTTACCGCTGGAGGCGATTGCTCCAAAGACGAGCTCTGGGTATAAGATCTTCATGTGCGCTGCCCGAGCACCTGCGTAGGAACCCTTTTGGGACCCTCAATTTGGCAAGTTTGACGAGACTCGTTCGAGATGACCACGTACGCCATAATAAATCCAAGGGGTGTGAGGAGACGTCAAATCCTCATCTACGCCCTCAAACTTGACGTGCCTCATGAAGTTCGCAGAGTCTGCGGCTGCCTGGTCATTGTTCAACCATCTATCGTGTTCACACATATGTTCAGTATGACGTCCAATCAAGGCTGAACAATTTCGTCACCTCAAATTGTCCGTGCTGAAGTCGGGTACCGGGATAGATGTTCCTGCCATGAATTGAATAACTTTCAATGAACCTGACCGAAATCAAACATACCATAGTAACGATGTTCGAGGACAACACCAACTCCGCCTGTCGCATTCGCCAAGATTTCAACTATGCCAGTATCCAAGAATGGAAGTCTATCCTCTCCACTGGTCTCGCCACCATCCAAGACGATTACAGGTCCACCCGAACCAGGTACATAGTGCCGGATACTGACCCAATAACGCTGCTTGAACGTTCCCTGGGAAGGGTCTGTGTGGTCAATGGGTTGCTCGAAGAACCGTTCTGGGAATTCCGTGTCGGGTGTTTCAAGGGTGAAGCCAGTCATTGTATCCTGAATAACCAAAGGCGACGTCTGAGCAGAATGAGAAGCTTCCAACGCTCTCGCACGAGCTTCTAGCTTCCAGAGGTTGACATGCTGGGGACTGGCTGGCCCTCGCCTTGAGGGTATTGTTGACCTCGCGAGCACAGCAAGGATGAAAAGGGGAAGACAGAGGAACGGCGCGTTGAGCCTCATCGCCCTCCAATAGTGCGGATTATTGTGATCAGGACAAGTCGCCCGCCGGTTCCTTTTCGCGCCTTGAAGGTCATCGATTCTCACGTTCAGCGGCCTACTACGCTGAAACCGACTCCGACAAAGTTTGAATGGACCGACTCGAGCTCGGTCCATTCAAACTTTGTCGGAGCCTGAGTCGGTTTTCTCATAGCGCTCGAAGCTCGAGTGCCATTGCCAACGCTGATATCCTATGGAATTCTTCCATCACAGTCTTTGAATAGTAAGTACGTGGGTGGGACAAAATGCTTACTGAGAGCCACGGACAGGGCGCTTCGAAGCTAATAAGGTTACAGTCAGCTTGCGCATCACGATCGCTTGTGGGTATGGGAAAGGGATGTTTTGAGTCCGAAGTGCAGTGTTGTACCCTTGACTTGGAATCGATACTGAATGTGATCAATGAAGTAGCTTTCAGCTAAAATCTCTCGCTGTTCCATCCCCTTCGGACTTCCTGATCTTTGTGGAAACCGTACTGACGATAAGATGTCGACCATAAAAAAGCCCTGGCAAAGCTTGTTTGATAAGAAGAATCTGATGGACGTGGGTAAGCTGCTAGCTTGAATCACACGAAATGGCGCTGCGGCTGATTATCGATATGCAGTGTATACCACCTCCAAGCTTCGAGACCCGGGCATGCCGGTGATTCGTGCGCACTGTTGTCATCATATACGCGCTTGTGCAGACTTCCCATGGAACAGTAAATGCTCACGCGACGCAGGAGGAATAAGCCTATCTGTATCGATCTGGCCACTGGCAAGTACTCGATTTCCCTGCAGGCAGCTTGATTTCCCCCTAATAATCACGGTAGGAACGACTGTCTTCCTGCCTGACTTAGGGTCTGCCTACGGGAGACTATACGCCGAGTCATCCCAGGTTATTTGATACATGACCCACATACTTATCTGATTTACATAACAGTCTCGGTTAGGCTACTCTTTCCTCGGTATCGACTGCGTCACGGACCATCGTGTAGACATTTATTCCGATTCAAGGGTAAGGACGACCCAAACTTTTTTCATTTCCTACTCGGCTGACTTTTACGGTAACATGCTCCCTCCCCCACTACAAAAGGTGCATTAT
>JBBPOM010001401.1:0-11088 GCA_038091455.1 Leccinum uliginosum | reverse complement strand
ATTGTAGACACACTAGCAGGGCAGCATCTCCGTACATCGCCCGTACGGGCGATACGGTGGAGCTGCAGCTGGTGGTACCATCTACTTTACTAACATCCCCGACAACCGCGTATATCATGTACTCGATTAAAGACGCCCAAGCCGGTCACACCAGGTGAGTTGCATCATCGTCTATTGAGGAACTCCTTACCTGTTTAATTGAACGTATAGAAAGCCCCAAGTATATCAGATCTGCCGACTTTGCCGCCCACTCGCCCGTCTTGATCTTATCATATCGATCCTCCAAGATCATACCGTGGACACACCCCAAACGGGTCATCACGATGGCTCGCTGTCTTTCCCCCTCGGCGTCGGCGCTGATTTATACGTAGAACCTGTATTCAATCCATCGCGCACCAAGATCGCTTGGCAGGAGTGGGTACCACCCGGACAATGTCCCTCGCTGTTCCACGTTACTGATGTACTGGTTCAGCAGGACACTTTCGTGGTCTTCAACAAGACACGCATTGCTGGCGAGCAACTCACCAAGTCGATCAACTACCCTGCATGAGGTGTCCGACACCACGCTGGTGTTTACCTCGGGACGAACTGAATTGCTTCCAGAATACATTCATCTATTCCACCCTGAAGATGCCCTGGAGGGGTTCTACTCACCTATCCGGAGGACTATGGTGTGCCTACCTGGACTCTTCAGAAAGGTGGGGATGGCAAGCTTGCCGTGTTCGCCACGTTTCGAGAGGGTAGGAATTAATGTTTTATACATTGACAAGCAGAATATCGTGGAGTTTCAAGATTTCCCCTTTTTTCCGTTGCCGACCGCGTCAACCAGCGAGGTTTTCCATGCGAGGAAGAGCGACGCCCCCGGGGTGACAGACTGTCTTCTTGTGCACGTTTTTCGGGACGTCATTCGCGCCATCATATTTGACACAAGTTTCCTTTCGAAGGACCTGCAGAGCATCAAACGTGCAATGATGTTACTGAAACTTAAAGGACCGCATGACGACTGGGAGGCTCGGCACTGCTCTCCGCGTCAGTTTGTGCTGCTTGGCACTGAGCATTAGCAGCCTCTCCTTTTCACCCGGATCAATGTCACTCACACTCCTACTAATCCCAGATCTGCTCCTCAACTCTCGACGTCGGACAGCAAGGGGGCACAGCTCCGCTCGACGCACCAACACGCCTATCACACTCTCCGCAGCTCCCCTTTGCTCGGATCGATTCCCAGGCTCATGCTCTTTCGGCAAGCGACAAGCGTGACCTCCGCTGCACGGTGCTGTTTGGTGCACCGATTGACTCTTTTCCCTTTCGTTCGGATGCGCAGAGCATCAAACGTCGAAAGACGTGTAACTGAAAGCTCAACTAACGCATTCCGTGCGTTCCGGCTCCGAACTGTGCTAGGGGGAGACGTGGCTGGACGGCACTGCTCGGCGCACCATTTCTTCCCAGTTGCCAAGGCATGACTCTCACGCTCGACCGTACTGTACTCGACGTCCGCATCGACCCCGGGTTCGCAGACGCAATTATATACTGCCCTATCTCGTGTAATACGAACAGAAGATACTCTACTATTGTTCTTAGAATCAAATAACGAGCTCTCCGTCGTTAACATACTAGTATACAAGTCCCTTCTAATTCTACTACTACCTTACTCTCTTTCACTCACATGCATCTCTGTACCGTGCTAAAACTCTCCCAACGTCCAAAGGTACCGCTTGTATACATAAGTACCTCAAATTCAAATGCAAGTAATCGATATTAGATCTAACTACTATAATCACTCAAATACTCCTCGTCTGTGTTACTATCCTGGGACCCATGGCTGCATTGGGGGCAATCATCGCAATACGTCCTGGCGCAACCATTGCAATACGTCCTGTCACACCTTGTGCAATACTGTGAGCATTCCGCACAGAAGAGGCGGTCGCAGGACATGCACCAGCCGCCTTCGTTCAGGCACGGCATGCAATACTCCTGCCAGCATCCTGAACAGCTCTGTTGCTCCAGGCACTTCCCACAAAAAATGCTCCGGCAGAAATCAGCCTGACATACGCGCACCAGCTCCACCTGAACCTCTGGCCCGTCCAGCTCCGTAAACGAACTCCAGTCTTCTTCCGCACAATCGTCGCACAGCGTTGTCTGACCGCACTCGGAGCAGTATTGGATGTACTCCGAGCACCCGCGGACGCAATACGCCCGCTTGCATTGTGGGCACTGCTTGAGACAGTTTGCTATTGGAGGCTCCTTGCAGTTGTCGCAGATCCAACGACCTTCGCACACGCACGAGATCCCACCCCCAGGGGAGCATGATTGGCAGATTCTTATATTTTGCATTCTTCCTTCTCTCGACCAACATCTTGGATCGGAGCATTTTGACACGGCTTGACCCAAATCACAGTAAGAACATACGATCGGCTTGGGTGGATGCTCTCGAACACTGGTTAAGTTCGTAATCTTTTTGGGTCGGCCCAGGCACCACGTCAGCTCGTGATTACAGAACCAGAGATTGCATTCAGGACATTGACCCAAACTCGAAGGCGGGATGCCCGGTGCGTTCTGTAAGCAAGGCAGACAGGCGGCCTTATAGGTATCGCGGGAGCATGACTGGAAAGGAATGAGCTTGGATACGGGACAATCCCAACTCAAGCAAATGACGGCGTAACACGAAGTGCACAGCGTCGTCAACACCTCGCATGACGGACATGGCTTCTCGAAGAAAGGGGAATCGGCGCAAACTTGTGACTGGGCGGAAGAGATACCATTCGATTCGAGACGTTTCAAAAAGCTCTGACACAGATTTGTTAGGTCACACAAAAGAAAAACAAACACAACCTCACCTGCCAAGCCAAGCTGCGATTTTTCTGTGTCCATGGCGATTGCCTTACATCCTGCAGGATCTTCAGTGACGCCTGTAGATATAGCTTGATCTCTTGCCGAGTACGCTCGATCTGCCGCATTGCTACGGGAAGACTCGGATGGCCATCGCACTGCACGGTCTCTGTTTGCAAGTCGACAACCACTCGCTGGATTTGCACCGCAGGGACATCCTGGTACAGAACCACTTTGATTGGAACTTCCACTTTGTCTTCCACAGAGTATAGTATCCTTGCCTGGCGATTTTTGGTGCAGATTCTTGAAGGAGCAGCGTTGCTTGGGTCACGGCCAGCTTGCTGATGGGCGAGGGCGAAGGCATGGTCCGCGAGTTCGGCCAAGCACGGAAGCGCGCGCTCAGTGTGGGCGGGAGTGACTATATTAGCAATGACCGCACGTAGTGGTAATTGAAACTGAGACATGGGCTTGCGCGAATGATCAGCAAGATTCTTGCAGTGGCAGCAGACAGAGGGTCGAAGGCTCTATAGTTGGCACCTGTTTGTTATGACATTATCTGCCTCAATGCTAAATGCAGTAAAAAGTTCCCTCAATCGGCACTGCCTGCTAAGGTAAGACAGGAAACCCGACTTACGTCGAAGTTTCTTATACTGACAAGTATCGCCCCCAAGGTTGGCCATTGGTTACAGAAAAACGGAACGTCGGAGAATATGAACTACTTAGTACAAGCTGGACGGTCATATCTACCTGATCAGAGTGTTTGGCTACTAGAGAGGGCCGACGTTAGAGCAGGTGCCGGTCATACCACTCGTGTTCGAGCACGACCGCCTCCTTGATCGAGTCGGCACGTCGCCAACCATGACCTTCGCCCTCGAAAAGCCGATACTTCACCCTATCCACACCGCCGTGCGAAATGATCGTATTCACAATTTTCTCGGCCTGCTCCGGAAGTACGACCTTGTCTTCCGCTCCTTGAAGCACCTGCAACCCGAAAACCCGCGTCAGGTCAGTGTTAATCGTCGCACAAAGAGACACGCACCAGAAGAGGAGCCACGATCCTGTCCGCATGATTTACCGGACTCCGCGCCGCATACACCTCCGGGACCTCCTGCGGTGTCCCACCCAACAGTTTGTACATGTACCTCAGCTCAAATTTGTGCGAGAACTGTGCGAGCGAGACCAGGTCGGAAATACCAAAGGACGAGGTGGCTGCTTTGAAGAATCCGGGGTCGGGCGCGATCGAGACCGACGCCAAGGTCGTGAAACCGCCCGCGGACCTACCTTGGATGGCGACGCGCGTGCCGTCGATAAGCGAATAAGGAGCGGCTGCTAATAACTTCGGGGCGTCTTGGCAGTCTTGGATGTCTACGATGCCCCAATTTCCAGCTAGCCGGGATCTGAAACAGGATGTACAGTAAGCATCATCTTCGGCTGAACGAACGCTAATCTCACATGTACTCCCGACCATAACCTGACGAACCCCCATAATTCACGTCCAACCTTTTGTAACGATCTGTCAGGTTCCGCGAGCGCATCCAGTCTGTCGTGTGAAACTTACCACGCATAGCCGCGGCTGGTGTAGTATAGCTTTTCCCAGCTCAGGACTTGTGGCTGCATACCGGTTGGACCGCCGTGGGCGTTGACAATGCAAGGAGGCTTTTCTCCGGGGATACTCGACCCCGAATACTTGGGGTTCGTTGGCGCATAATATACCACGTACAGGGGTTTTCCATCCCTATAGAGCGTGATAGGCCGGGGAGGAGAGATGTATTCCTCGTTGCCGGTCACGATCTGCAGTGTGCTTGACTTAAGAACCTGGTATGATGGCGCGAACTTGAACGACGTCCCGGAAAACGTGCACAAGAACACCCCGCCTGGGGCATCGCTCTTCTTCGCATTGAAGACGATCGACTTGCCCCCTCGCTGGTTGATGTGGTCGACGACGGAAAAGGGGAAATCTCGAACCTCCACAATCTGCTTGTCGTCGGACAGGCTGACAATATACAAGACATTCCTCCCATCGCGGAACGCAGTAAACACGGCAAGCTTGCTATCCCCACCTCTTGGATCGTCAAGAAGTGCGTAGGGGAAATTTCCGAGAGTCCAGGCAGGCGCACCAAAGTCCTCCTGGATAGGCTCCTGAATGGCGAGTCGAGTAGAACCCGTCAGGGTGGAGTAGATGAACGGATTCTGGAAGCCATTCAGTTCGTCCGAGGTGAACACCAACGTGGTGTCGGACGCCCATGCAGGGTAGTTGACCGACTTCGTGAGTTGCTCGCCAGCAATGCGTGTCTTGTTGAAGACCACAAAAGTGTCCTGCTGAACCAGTACATCGGCAACGTTGATCAGCGAGCCCTCCCAGGGCATGTCCGGATGGTACCACTCTTGCCAAGCGATCTTGGTGCCCGATGGATTGAACACAGGTGCCGCATAGAAATCGGCGCCGACGACGAGGGGAAACACAGCCTTAAGGCTCGTGTTGATGGCAGCGAGAGTCGTGACGACCGTTTGGGGCGTGTCCACGGTATGATCTTCGAGGACCGATACGATCAGATCGTGACGGACCGGGTGGATGGCAAAGTCGGCATATCTATACTTGGAGTTTTCTACGTTCAACAGGTCAGGAGTACTCGTGAGAATAGATGGACGAGGCTGCACTCGCCTGGTGTGACCGGCTCGGGCGTCTTCGTCGTCACCTCGATCGAGTAAAGGCGGTTGTCGGGGGTGTTGGAAAAGTAGATGGTACCACCATACGCGATTGCTGCGGCTCCACCGTATTCTTGAACGCCCGTACGGGCGCTGTACGGAGACGGTAAGATGTCCTGCCCTGCGAGTGTGTCTACGATCACACAGCGGGCTTTGTCTTCTGGACGGACTTCTGTGTGGTATATTCTGTCGGTCGTGGGGTCGACGAGGATATCAGTGAATGTGATGTTCTGAAGCTGTCCCGTCATCAATCTATGACAAGTTAAAGCAGTGGGACTCACGCCTTGTACGACAGACTCTGGGGTTATGGGAGACTCCCATTTACCGTAGGGTGCGGTTTGAGACATAGTTTCAACGTTCTATGCTGGTACAAGGGGGAGCGGGTTAGAGGACAGTCCAGATTGCTACAAATATCGTTCGCGTTCACATCGACTCATCGCCATGATGATCACATGCACATATGTAGATTTGATGATGATTGCGGAGTGCAAAACAGATTCAGTCCGTGGACAAATTGAGTAGATAGGCTCCAGAAAATATCCCTGGGCAATGCGAAACTTGTCCTTGTCTCCGATCTGTCAGCGTGTGGCAGGTCGTCGGGATTGCTCGACAGAACAGGGGGACAAGGGACGCACGAAAGCGAGGCTAACGATGTCGACCATGCCGTCTATCATAGAGCACTGCTGAATCTACTTCGACATCCAACTTTCTGTTCCGTTCCTCTTCAATGCTGACGAGGTATTCGTCCGAATTTTGGTCGAGGAGCGCGTTTTCTTTCTGCGCCACGTTGGTGGAGTGTCGCTGTCGGAAGTGCAGACGGGCGAGAGACGTCCGTTTGAAGTGGTTCATCCGTGTCTCGATGTTCGAACTTCGGAACTTGAAATTGAGACTTCAAAGCTTTCACCGTTAACTTCGTCCCCTTGAATTCAAGTTGTAGTCACTGTACCGTGCTATGGCTAATTACTAACTTGAGAAAAACAGGTTGAACAGACGGAAGGCTGCAGTATTCAACCATGCAGGTACGTACTGACCACTCTTTCCAACTACTTCAGGGCTTTCGATGCCTCTATCCGATTTGCTTCCAGGCACGAGCTATTGGAGGCTGGCGTATATAGCCAGCCTCGAGCAGAAATTCACGGCGGGTGCGAAGACGACCGTACTATGGAAGCAAGATGTATATTGTCTCTTCCCCATCCTTAAATGTCATAGGAACGACTGTCTTCCTACACAAGGGTAGACTATCCACCATCTAGAGACGTCCTTTTGTGCAGCGTTGCAGTATTTACGTCGCCTGCGGTACGTTTCGTGGAAACCACTAAGTATCAACGCCTACAATCCACCACTCTCTCTCTCTGGGTTTTTGCGTAGTGTGAAGACTGGACCCAATATGCTAACCGAGGCGATGACATTGTTGAACGGACTCACCACCATTCAGCCTTTTGATCATCCAACTCAAGCATGCGCCATCATTGTGCTTACGGTTCATTACTCATACAGTCATCCTCTTTCACGCCCATCGTATCGTTCGGCCGAAAAGATGGAACGACCACTCTTATGCAGACGTACGATATTGAATTCCCAATGCTCACGAAAAGGGTCTAGATGGGTGGAGATAAGGATAGGAAGTCAATTCATCTCGAGAGAACATTACGATACTTGCACCCAAAGTCCAGAAGTCTGGCGTGTGAGTACTTCCAGTCTATTCGGCTCGCACTTGGGGCGAAATCTGCTTAAGTGGGCAGGGTATTGCGTACGCTCCCTCAAGTCGTTTCGTTGTGAAGAGCTGATAATGTCAGGACCTGCAATGGTAGAAGATCCATCTGGGGATGCCATTCCTCAAACCAGCGGCAGAACAGATAGAGACAAATCACAAGAGGTCAAGTACCTCCCTGCAGAGTACTACCACCGCTTCCTCTCCAAGGTCACGAGCGATCTCAAAATGAACGCAAGTAAGTTGACCAATATCTTGAACGCGATGGACCGACTGACGGAGATTGCGTCGCCTTTGAAACGGCCTGCGATAACAACCCGGTGTTCAAGTCCGAGCCCTGTTTCCCTTAGAAAGCACCCCTGGGATGTTATCCTTGTTTGCAGGGAAACCGAGCGAAGATGTGTTCCCGTTTACTTCCATCTCATTTTCTGCCACCTCGCCCAATGACCCTTCGAAAGACATCCAAGCTACATTTACCTCTTCTACACTTAAGGAGGCGTTGCAGTACTCACAAACAGATGGCATGCCAAGAGTAAAGGAATGGATCATGGGACTTCAAGAGCACCTACACAAACGAAAACATGGTGAGGGCTGGTCGGTGACGGTGGGAGTTGGATCGCAGGATCTAGAATATAAGGTAGGTGTCACAATTGACTCAAGAAATCAGTTGAATTGAATTAGAGCCCGTATGGGCCGGCAGGCTATCATGGCGCTTTTAGATCACGGGGATCCAATCTTCATCGAGAGTCCCGCATACGCGTAGGTGTAGCAACGCTTACACAGCAATGCCACTCATACCATGTTGAAATATAGTGGATTAATACCCGTCTTCGCGAGTTTGCACTGCGAACAGATTGGTAAGTGGAGACACCATACAGATGCAAAATACATCTGACAGAGTCTTGTAATGATAGAGGTTGAGACCGACCCCATGGGACTGAACCCTGCGTCATTAAGGAAGACACTCGAAAGCTGGCCTGCGGGAAAGCCTAAGCCTAAGCTGCTGTACACAGTGCCTGTGAGTTAGGCATTCATAGATGGGCGGATCATCATCCAACACCACGTTCTAGTATGGAGGAAATCCTAGTGGCTTGACGACGACCACGCAGAGACGGAGAGAAATACTTGCTCTGGCAAGGGAACATGACTTCCTCATTTTTGAGGGTGTGTTTGTTTCACCTCGGTCAAAACATGAGGAGTCCAACCATTGGTCTAGATGACCCGTACTTTTGGCTGTATTATAGGGACGACCAGCGCCCGCCTTCTTACTGCCAGCTCGAGCTTGAGCTACCTGAAGTTGGCAGAGTGCTCCGGTTTGACAGTTTGTCCAAGATTATATCGGCAGGGATGCGTTTCGGTTGGGCATCGGGCCCCAAGGTTCTCATCGATGCTATCAATGTTCAGGTGTGTCCGATTTTATACATTTCCGATGATGTACCTGGATGAACTGGGAAACGACAGACTGGCTCGTCAAACTTGCAACCTTCAACGTTGGTGCAAATGATGATACTTGCGCTCGTCGAACAGTGGGGCTATGATGGATTTGATACCTTTACACGAAACGTGTCCGACATCTATAAGACCAAACGGGACATGTTCGATCAGGCGTTGCAGGAACATCTTGGAGACGTGGCAGAATGGAACAAACCAGAATCTGGAATATTCTTTTGGTACGTCTGAACGTCCCTTTTTAAATTTGTGTCAGGGGAGCAAAGTTGACAGACGACCGATGTTCTGATGCGTGAATGAGCCAATAGGGTAAAGCTCCTGCTGGGCCCCGGCGGCGATGGGGAAATTGACACCGAGAAACTCTTGGCCAAAGGGTTCCAGCATGGAATTTTGGTGCTTCCGGGAACGTCCTCCCTTCCAAACGAGCGAAAGTCAGCGCATGTGCGGCTCTCCTTTTCGCTATTACCGGAAGAATTGGTGCACGAAGCACTGAGGAGATTGAGGGCCGTGGTCATAAGCGAACGAGAAGAGCATGCGTTGACGACAAGGGTAAGCAAAATCAGAGATGCTAATGAACCCATTCCACGTGTTCTGAAGGGAGTGGGTTCAGGGAAAACTGCAGGCTGCCGAGGTTGAGAACAACCACGCCGAAGAAAATAAGGATTCGGCATGAAGGAAACAGTTACTGCATTAAACCGTCTCATTTACCTAGGTAGGCTGGCCGTAAAAAGCGAAATGCTGGTTTCAAAGGGGCAAGATGATACACGATGTTGTTGGATGATTCGAATCCGTGACTCGTTGACGGTCGAACTCGGAGCCCGTGGGACGCGACGTCCGCGTGCACTGTTAGTGCCAAGGAGAATGATCCAGTAATCTGGCACCAAACTGACAGTGAAACCTTTCCAATCGATTCAAGGCCGTGCCGTTTAGTCGTTCCCTTCGGGGTTCAATGCAAGCGCCGACAACTTGAGATGCAACTCCCCCGCTTATCCCCGGGATTGAGCTCGCAATGCCAGCCTGCGGAATCAGAACAGCCTTCGTTCTGAGACCGTGATGCGGCGGCCTACGAAGGCCGTATGTCAAGCGGTGACGTAACAGGTAGTGGAACTTGAAACTTCAAGGTCTAGCTTCGGCCCCCTTACGTTTTGTTGACTGGCAGGTGGGCAGAGATAAGAATGGGAACATTATGAGTCTTGGGATAGAATTACCCAGAATTACCCAGACCACCAGATCACAGTGATAAGCGAAAGCAAGCAGGCACCCGTCTGTTCGGTGATCATAGGACGCCGTCGTAGGTCTACTCAAGTTAGCACAGTATATATTACTAGGGCCTTGCGTCAAATTCCGCGTGCACCCCTCCCGCCCAGCGAAGACTCACCGGACCTGCGACGATGGGAGATCGATCGCACAATGTCAAGTACCTCCCTGCAGAGTATTACAATCGATTCTTCTCCAAAGTCGCCGGCGATCTCACAATGAGTGCAAGTGAGTTTACCAATATCTTGAGCGGCGACGGACTGACTAAGATCTTGAAACGGCTGATGGTAACAATTCGGTATTGAAGTTCGAGCCATATTCCCCTTGGAAGGCACCCCTGGATTGTTGTCTTTGGTCTCAGGGAAACCCGATGAAAACATGTTCCCAATTACTTCCATCTCCTTCTCTGCCACCTCGCCACAAGACCCTTCGAGAGAGATCGAAGCCACGTTGGCTGATTCGACGCTCAAAGAAGCGTTACAGTACGCACCTTCAGATGGTTTGCCTAGAGTAAAGGAATGGATCATGGGACTTCAAGAGCGTCTGCACAAACGAAAAAAAGACGAGGGATGGACGGTGGTAGTGGGAGTTGGGTCGCAAGACCTGACGTTCAAGGTGGGCTATACAGTTGACTCTAAAGAGCGGATATAAATCCCGGACGTGCTTGTAGGCTATCATGATGCTTGTAAATCACGGGGATTCAATTTTGATCGAGAGTCCCGCATACCCGTAAGTCAGCACGGCGTATTTGGCAGCTGAATGCTCATACCATGTGGAACGAAACATAGTGGAATAGTACCTATCTTTGCGAGTTTGCACTGCGAACAGATTGGTAAGTGGACAAACAACACGGATGCAAGTTCATTTGAAAGAGTCTTGCAATAATAGAGGTTGAGACTGACCCCATGGGACTTAACCCTGGATCATTGAGGAAAAAACTCGAGAACTGGCCTACGGGAAAGCCGAAGCCGAAGCTGCTGTACACCGTGCCTGTGAGCTATTCATATACATTGGGTCCTAACCCTTGAACATCGCGTTGCAGTACGGCGGCAATCCTAGTGGCATGACAACGACAACGCAGAGACGCAGAGAGATACTTGCTCTGGCAAGGGAGCATGACTTCCTCATTTTGGAGGGTG
>JBBPOM010001400.1:0-11107 GCA_038091455.1 Leccinum uliginosum | reverse complement strand
TTGGAGCTTCGTGCTTTTGCTTCCACTCTCCTTCCTCGCGTGCTCGGTCGCGCAGCTCGTCACTGGCGTCGTCCTCTACTCTTACAATGCACTCACGTTGATGTTTGCACTGGTATGTGAGCGTCCTGTGAAAATGACGTTCAATGACTCAGATGTCATTTACGCTTGTGAGGAATTATGATACTCTGACATATACAAATTGTTGGATTATTTAGAACGCTGACCTCGAAATATTAATACTGTGCGTTCTCCGTCCAAGTTGTCACGGAGCCGCCGGTAACAGAAACACCGTCCATGAGACAGAAAAATTGTTCGCCGCCTGCTGAGAACTGTTCCACGCAGTTGGACAACGGTACAGCTGACAGCTGTACAATTGTACAACTCCCGACCAACTTGACAACTCCCGACTTGCTGAGGTATATAAGGGCCATGGCGCAGGCCACCCTCTGGACCCTCATTCTAAAACCCTTTTCATTCCTAGCCCTTAATTCCCGCCCTCATGCCCCGTGAATCTTCGAGCCGCCGCGGCTCTGAATCGCCGGTGAATGCAAACAAACGTCCCCATGCGAACGCATTGGAATTAGGGCCCAGGAAGCGTCCGTATGTGAATCTCTGTGAATCCCGTCACCAACCTTAATGCTCTTTTAGAACAACGCAGGATCCTCTTGTTCATCACGGGCGCCACTTCGGCCGTGTTGTGCATGCCTTCTGCAATGTGCAAACACTGATCACAAACGGCATTGCAATGCTTGCCGAGCACGAAAGCGGAGACCTGGAATCGATCACTGTACAGTACGTCCAATATCTTTGGAACTTTCTCCTCGGGCTTAGTGTAAAAACCTTTATGTCTCAGGGAGCGCAAGGAGTTTGCAGCTTTCCGTGAGCTACTTCGAATGATACCAAGCTTAGAGGCTCGCATCATGCAGTCTTGCGAGGACGATATCATTTTCATTGCTGACCTCGTAAGTATGCTCCGCTACCAAATTCACTTGAGCCATTGACGTTCCGTGTGATTTTCTTTAGATCCAAAAGGGGTCTAATGGTGCGCGAGCTGATGATACCAAGGGTATGAAAAGCGCAATAGTTGACTGGATCACACCCAAGGGTCAGTGCCTCAATCCCCACATACCGCGAAATGTGAAGTCGGGACGTGGCTTCAACCATGAGCGCACCGTGACGGGTGCCCTCCTTTGCCCGGCGGGCCTTGATTGGGCAAATACTGAGTGAGTGGATAAATATGATGAAGTTAGCAATGTTCTCAATTGTTGCAGCACCAAGACCAAGCTGGTCAGCGGGCAGATTCAGCCAGCCGGGGATCAATGGCCTGTGTTCCTCTACGCGAACTATACATACGATACCGAGGATCCGTGGAACGGCCTCCTTCGAAGTGGTCTTTTAGTTTCGGTAGAGTACTAGCTATTCTTTGAGGACCCTGAGAGCTCACTTTATTCCAGGCATACAAGCACGTATTCACATCGCCTAGCTCCGTCGACCAAGAACCCAGGGCTACCACATCAGGGAAATTCTTAAGTGCTGATATGCCTAGTTAAATATGATCATCTCTATATCAGTCTGACATGGCCAGATCAATATATATATGGTAATGTCATTGGTAACAATAAATTTATGTAATGGATGATATCATATATGTCTTGACATACATTTTACTACTAGATCAGAAATTGACATTCCAATATCATCATGTTATAACAAGCTCAGACATCACATTTCAATATCATTATTGTACCACCAAGCTCAGACATTGTCATTTCAATATCATCATGCTATTGCTGGATAATATATTATCCTTCCAATATCATCATTTTACAACAAGCTCAGACATCACATTTCAACATCATTATTGTACCACCAAGCTCAGACATTGACATTTTAATATCATCATGCTATTGCTGGATAATATATTATCCTTCCAATATCACCATGTTATAACAAGCTTAGACATCACATTTCAACATCATTATTGTACCACCAAGCTCAGACATTGACATTTTAATATCATCATGCTATCACTGGATAATATATTATCCTTCCAATATCACCATGTTATAACCAAGCTTAGACATTATCATTTAGATATTACTGTGGTATTATTGGGCAAGATATTATCCTTTCAATATCACCATTTTACAAGAAGCTCAGACATCACATTTCAATATCATTATTGTACCACCAAGCTCAGATATTGTGTTTGTATATCATCATGCTATTACTGGATAATTTATTATCCTTTCAATATCACCATTTTAGTTACAACAAACTCAGAGGTGCCAATGATCACTGAAGTAGGACTCAGTCGGACTTCGAATGTGATTATGTAATCAATTCGCACTCAGGATGCATCAACGAAAGTTCACAGCTTATAGAACATGCGAGAGTGTGTTAGTATGTAGTAGTATGCGGCGAGCCTGCTAATATTAGAGAAAATAAGAAGACATGAGTCTATGACAGGTTACATGGAGAAGAAATGAAGCATGACAATATTGCGCCGTAGTAGACATCGACTCGGACTATAACTAGACCACTCAGGCTGTTTGTGAAGCACAACTTTGAGACACCTTGCACTTAGCGACGACCGGAACCTTAGAGACCGCATGCCTCGAGCTGGCTGTGGAAGATCCTTTGGAAGCTGGGGACGTCCGTGTACGTGGGCTCGCTGCGGCTGAACTCTGCCCAGGGCTTGAGCTGTTTGTTCAACCAGTCATCCTTGCTTCCACGAAGCGGGTTGGCGTAAAAGACATTGAGCGACTTTGAATAAAAAAAAGTAAAAAGTCAGAAGACACATTCCCGGTAAACAGTCGAGGAGTAGCTCACCGACTGAACTGCCGGGCTGGTACGTCTTGCCACACTGGATCAGAGAGCCGGCGATGTCAACCCAGTGCTCAAGTTTCCCTGGCACTCGGACGTCAGGGGTTTTCAATACGTCAACCGTATCGTAGATGATTCCGGCGCTCAAAAAAGTCTACGTGAGATAGGGATACCGTGATTCACACCAGAAACTTACCAGGTCTCTGTCATGCCAAAGCCGAAACCTATATGGAGCATCACCATTTTTTGAGAGTCTTGTTGAACGCAACAGCCGTACTGCTGACGATCGCTTCGCCACCACTGTTGACGCGCTTGAGAGGTCAAACTTGCCGAAGAGGTCCTCGCGGTGCCCGAGGTCGCGCACGAGTTTGGCCAGCAAGAAGTTGGGCGCAAACGCGAGTTCAATCGACTGAGTTCATATTTGAGAGCGAGCCAAACCAGATACACGATTGATCACGAACCTTTTCCTCGATCAAGCGAAGGTATCTCAGAGGATCAGCGAGGATGACGGATGCATGCACATGCAATTGCGACGCGCCGAAAACCCCTGTGCCATGTATATTAGCATGCCATCTGACAGGTAATCAATAGGACTCACAATTCATGATCCTGGACTCCGGCGTAAGGCCGTATCTCTGACCTTTGGTAAGGGAAGCGGAAATGACCGTGCGATGCGTGTGTACCACAGTCTTGGAGAAGCCGGTCGACCCAGAGGTCAAGTACAGGATGGCTTCGTCGTCGAGCTTGGGTTGGTGGACAACAGAAGTCTGATACCAAGGTTCCAGCCGTGGCTTTCAGCTCTGAGAACAAGCCTGCCGGGGTTGCATTGTCGTCGAGTCCGAGTCGACAGTCGACTTCGTCGCGTCGTCGTCGTCGTATCACAGTCGTGATGTGCTGCGTCATTGAGTCGGCAGTTGTCGGCATCTTCGTCGCGTTGTCGTCGTCGTCGCTTCGTCAGCCACATTGAGCGGATGTGTGGGCGCACCTTAACCCGGGTTGCATCATCATCGTTGCGGATGAGAGGACGTGCATGTGCACCCGTCGCGTGACTCGCGTCATGGTTTGTCGTTGCGAGTGAGTCCCGAGTCGTCATGTCGTGACACCGTTGGTCCATTGTCGTCGGCGTTGCGCGTGTGCGCGTGTGCGCGTTGTTGTTCCATGTTAGGCGCATCGTTGCCTCGTCGTCGCATAAGTAGTCGTCGTCGTCGTGTTGTCGTCTGCGCCACGCATGATCCGCGGGTACTAAACGGGTGCGCCGTTCCCACGGATAGTAGGCGCCAGTCTCCTCCGATGTATTGGTGCGAAAACAAAGACTCATCTTCCGAGTCATCAATCTGTTCAGCTGCCTAATACTTGTGCTATACTCATACACGTACACCGCTAATCGTACATACACAACGAAACAAACAAAAGAAAAAGGAAGACTGTACAACTCGTCATGGCCGAATCCCTGACCGACCGTACGATCGTCTAGAGCAAGAAGGACAGCTGAATCAGATGCTCACCCAACTCGATTAGTTCGAAAGGGGACTGCACACGCGATCGACTCGGAGGCCATACACGCCCGGAGTCCGGGCACAACCGTTCGATTAAACTTCTGAAAGACTTCTTCACAGCATGATGATGCGCGCGATACATATTAAGTCTGACACTGTAGTAGAATTTCAGTCAATCACAGTACTAGTGAACTGCCATAAAAATTGGTTACTGCTAGTACATCGATGCGAACACTTCCCCTGTCATAATATCATACTATCTATAATACTATGAGAATGTTCAAGGTTTGAAGATAGGGAAATGACAGACTTCGAAAACAAATAAAAAGAATACATCTAGTCCCACAACAGTCAAAATACATAAATAATGAAAGAAAGTCGGTTGAACGAACGATTTGAAGCGTCTGCACTCAAAAATTACTAGACAGAATTTCAGCGTGCTGCTCGTCTGAACCAAGAACGAACTTACAACATCGGTCGAACGGGCACACTATTTACCGCCTCTTCTGGACAGACAGAAGTCCCTCATCCTTACGCGACCAAGGGCAGTGATGTACTGTCCCCTCACAGTTTCTACGTCGTCAGCCTCAACGGCAGTATGTGTTTTCGAAATCTCGCGGGCTTCGGCTTCGCCGAGAATTTGGCGCAAGGCACCCTCCCAATCCTGACACGTCTGCTCGGCATCTGCTAGAACCCCAAGCAACATATTCTTCTTCGATAATGACTGTGCATACATGCGCCTTAAAACATCTGGAGGGGGGGATGTGGCAACCGGAAGTCGCTACTAATATGTAAGACATATCGCAGGCCGCAAGCGTAGATAAGCTCTCACCAAGATCTTAGCAGAGTTATTCAGGAACTTTATGTAGTCTTCAGCCCCAGAAATCTTTGTGTATTTGTTGGGGTCCAGATCGCCACGTAAAACAGCATCCATACTGCCAGGTGGGGGGGGCGGTAGGGACAGAGAAAATTGCTTCGTAGTCTTGTTTGGAGATGTCACTGACACACCAAACTGGCTGGAGAGCTGCGGTGAGGACGTGGTACAACGGGCGACTGGGGTAGGAGTCCCGTTCGACATTCCTTGACTCTTCAGAGTGAAGGTTGGTGGCGGCGTCCTTGAGAACCCGTATTCCACGTCATGTGACTCAAGTCCAAGAAGTTCACACAGTGATCACACTAGCACTGATCAGTGACTCGGATAAATAATGATCGCCTCATCGCCTTGTACTGCGTAAACGGGAGAAAGGCACCGCAGCAGGTACGCGCACGCTGCCGCTCGCTTTACACCAAATACCCACCGTAAGCAAAAGCAGTGCAAGTACACGCAGTGAGACGCATAACGAGCGCAGGGTTGGTGGCGAGAGGGTCGAGGCAGGGAAGTCGACAGCGATCACTACAGCGGCAACCTCCACTGGGAACCGACAAGGGAAGGTGAGAGCAATGCAACGATACATTGGAATCGTTTAATGGGAAGGCAGTAAAGGGTGGAATGTACGAAACCAACGGGGGATCCGAAAGCCTTGTGTGTATGGATATGGTACCTAAGGATACGCGATGATGACAAAATAACTCATGTTGAAACCAGACACGAGAGTCATCTTGTCGTGAACCACTCTGTAATACAGTAATTTAGGTGAAACTGAAGTGTAGTTAAAATAGGAACCGCCTAATCCAGCTCGCCACCCGAATCAGAACCATACATCTCATAAATATGAAATGTGTCTGAGTCGTCATCCGACCCGCTACTACTACCTCCGTTTTCATCCTGCGACATCTCCCAATCAAGGTTATCCAGGTCCGCGAGTGAGAAACTGGGGTCAATGCCGTGGAACCTGTCGGAAAATTCGACAGAACCAACTAAGAGAGAAGGGCATTCGATGCTAGCAAGTTCACTTTGCACATCACCGCAAAGAGGGTCTCTCAGTAACTCCCAGTCCAACTCGGATAGTGAGAAATCATTGTTGAGATCATCGAATCCATGTGGAGAGGTAGGTGTGTCCACAAGCGATGCGCCAGTATCAGGGCGAGATCCACTGTTCGGTGTAGAGTAGCGGGCATGCATACTTTGTGGGATGGTTCTAGCTGACTTATCTTGGTGCGTGGTACGGTCCCGAACATGGGAATAGACATGGCCAACACCAAGGCCCCAATGATTTCGCATCAACATATCACGGTCCACGAATCTATTACAGCATTAGCAACAGAAGGGTAGGAAGCTCAACCTCGAATCTTACTTACTTGTTGATATAGTAATAGTTCCAATCACGAGACAATGGAACGGTGTTGTCTGGGTGCAATCGTCCTTTTGCAAAGGCAGGTATTAGATGGCACCCTCGCAATACTTCCGCGGGATCCACGAAGTCGAATGCGCCCGTAGTGTTTGAGGGAACGAGTCGCAACATATCAAGCGGTACCGCATCGTCTCGTGCATGGCGGGGCACCATTTCGAACCATTGCACATGCAAGAAGTCCAGTCGAGTGGCACCGTAATTCTTGAGCCCTGGACCAATATATTGGACATTGGCGTGATAGATACCAATTATTCGAGCATAACAAAAGTGATGCGGGAACACTTCTGATTCTTCTTCGCGCGCTCCGGCCACCATCATCACGTCGCAGTGGTCAGTATTGGGGTTAAAATTGTCCTGACTTCGATCCAAGTCGTATGTGGTATAGTTGATACGAAGGATGTTGTGCTGGTAAATGCGACCACCCTTGAATAATACCTGATTGAGGCTGGCCTCCGACACGTTGTAGCTATTGTCTAGGCCGGGTTGCAAATGGTCGGCAGTCGATTCCATGGCATCCAAATGGATTGAGCGGATGCGAGGATATAGGTGGTGCCTCAGCTTGGGGATGAAGTCCTGCTGCTTCGCTTAGTGAGGGCCAAAACGACTAACTACATACGTACCGTTAAGGCAGAATCACCCAAGTTTTGGTTGACGAAGCGATCAAGATCGATGGGCCTGTGCTGCGATTTTCCAATGTTGTAGCGTTGGTCCGGAATGTTTGGAACAGATTCCGGTGGACCACTGTCAGTTTGGGACTCGCGAATTCGACGTATTCTTACTTGTCGTCGTTCGATCCGAGTTAGTTGACGGATAAATTCCTTTCTGCTGGTGCGCGTGTATCTCCCTTTCCCAACTCTGTGCTCACGCTCACCCTGGAACAAAAGTTAGGATGTGAAACACGTACTCGGCAATACATCAGGTACTCACTAGCTGTGTCGAGTACGAATCCGTGGTCCCGAACATCCTAATTGTAGCCGTGTAGTCACCTAGTGCGTGTAGCTTGTAAGTGCGAAGGTTGAAAGTCTTAAGTTTGCGTGTCGAGATAACGGCAGTAGAAGTTACGCCATCACGCTGAGAACGAGTGCGAGCCGTGCGACGTTGACGCCCTTCCATCTCACGCTTCAGTTCTCTGCTGTGAAAAGCAGGACAAGTTTCTGCCTCGAATGCACGTATCGCATCTGCAAGAGATTTTGTGACGTCGTCCATTATGGCAAGCGTTTCATCGGTGTGCATTCTGAGTTTCGCTAGGCCGTGCCAATAGCAGAGAAGATACAGAAGATTTAGCACGGCAGCATTTTGAGGATCTGGAAGCAAGCCTTCGAACACGGGGAGAGCACACTGCCGAGCTCAAATCAGGTTGAGGTCTTCAAGCGGTTGCTCAAATATCACATACCTGTAAGAGATCTTCAAAATCATGAGCCGCTAATCTCTTCATTTCCGACGCATTCGTTGAGAATCGTCGGATCGTATCTCGGCCAAAGATGGGGACTTGACGATATCTATAAGCGAGCCATATCAGTTTCATGATGACAGAATAGCGATGGAATTGGATTGACTTTCCTGCGATCTAACTCGCGTAATTTGTTACCTTTTAAACTATCAAGGATACGTAGGAGATGTGTGAAAATTGCTTTCCAGACCCCTAATTCAAACTCATGTAGCAGATCAACTACAAGCATGGCGAAAACGTTGAACCCGAACATGCGCAGTCGTTCTGAGAAAGCATTCTGTATCGGTTAGCACAAATACACGAGAAACCATCAAGTCCACACCTACCAGAGTGGGTATGAGTGACTCATCTCTGAGGAGCTTTTCAACAACTGGAGAGTTGACAGCGTAGTTCTTCTCATAAATTAGGCGCCGTGCATCCAAGACTTTGTTCCGCAAATCATCATTAGCAACCCGAACCGATACTTGTCGCTGAGACATATCCTGTTCACGACCCATATCCGGGACGGACGTCATGGGAATTTTGCACCGTGGGCATGGACACATTCCAAGGTTTCGTATACACGCGATCAAAACTCTACTCGGACAATGTCAATGTCAACAGATGGTTTAGGCGAGTATGAAGGGTGGACAGACTTTTCAGGATAATCGGCGGAATACGTGAATATCCGCGGATAAAAGCGTCGAGTGACACCGTCACAACCAAGTATGACGATCCCGTGTTGATAGGCCTTCACGAACTCGTCGTCAAGGAGAATCTTCCACTGTTCGTGAAAGAGTTCTCGCTGACAGTGCGTACGAAGTATTTCACTTGCAGCTCTATCACCCAGATGTTCCGCCAAGAAATCCTTAAACTTGTCCGGTAGCTAAACAAAGAATAAGATTACGGGCTGACGGAGACTCTGAACACTTACACCTTGGAGATAGGCAACATGCGAACATAGATTGTTGGTAGGTTGAGATCTTCGGAGCTTCGACTCGTTTCCAAAAAATACATAAACTGGCCAAAGCTTCGCGTCGCCGAAGGCGGTTAGCTGTGTTGCATCCGACCAGAGCATGAGTGCCACGACGACGCGAGGCAGGTCGCAGCCAGGCTCCGAGGGTCCGTCTTGAAGCGCCTGATGTGCATCAAGAAATGCCGTAGATGTAAATAGGTCGCTATGGATTTTGAGGTCGTGATCCCGGTGAGGTGGGTGCCAGCGTAATTCGTACGGTTCTAAATGGAAGAGTGGTGAATGAACTGGACTTGTTATCTTCTCCTTGATGATTGAGACCAGTGAACGGTGGTAAAAGTCGTTGACTTTGTAGTCCTTCGCTCCCGCACTCCTTGACTGTTTGTGGAATGGCACTGATATTGTGATGGAGGAGCGTTTCCAACCTTCGTCCTCACCCAACCACTCCGGAACGTCACCGTCAAACTGATTGTGACCAAGTTTTGAGTCAATGGTGGCCCACGCGGTCTGTGAGATGGCAGAAGGTGAAAAGGCGGAATCTCCGACGATATCAAGTAGTTGTCGGAAATCCTCCTTGGATTTCTGGATTCCTCTGTTCCAGTACCAATCGCCAAGCCGCATGGAGCTTTCGTTAGGATAAGGGTGATACGGATCCTTGGAGGGTTGGGGTTCAACGACTGGAGAACACGTGTTGTCAATCGAATGTGGGTCCTCCGGGTCGTGGCGAGGAGGTGAATCAGTATTGTATATACGGAATAAACTAAATTTGTTCATCTGCGTCTTGAATAGCTTCCGTATTGATGCGTAGAGGGATCGAGTAGATCGTTCAACGGAGGGAGACGGAATGGTCTGGGACGAAGATGCAACACGTGCGACCGTTGTTGAATCCAAGAATGCCTCAGGAGGAGGCAGCGCCGACAGACGCTCCGGAAGTACGTCTGGAAATTTTAGCGACCGTCTGTAATTGGAGCATCGCGACCCTCGCTGCAGTGAAGGTGATCCGTCACGACTAGTGGGCGGTTGTTGCAAGGAAGTTGTCTAAAGGCGGATAATTCATTCATCAGAACAGAATAACTAAGATGGAGTGGATAGAATATTCCCTTTCCTCACCTGAAGTAAATTATCCGAGGACTGGTCCTCGCAGAGGCCCAGAACATGTGACGTCCCGGAGGTTGACAGATGTCCCGGAAGTGCGTCTGAAAATCGAAGCTGTTGTCGTTGCTGTGGGAAGGCCGCCTAGAATTTAAGCAGGTCACGGAATTCGCACCTAAGAATCACTTAACCAAGATATATTGATTTCCTCACCTGGGGTAAATCGTCTGGAGATTGGCTTTCACGGGACCCTAAGGTGGCACGAGGAGTGCTGGAAGACCCATGTTGGTCATGAAAAGTCGAACTTTGGCCCCCAGTATCATTAGTTCGGGCTCTCTTGGCACGGATAATTTCTTTCGCCCTGGAAAGAGCGCCAGATAGTCGCTTCTTGCCTTGGCGACATCCCTTTTCGTGGCGGGTGAAACCCCCGATGTCGTTGAAAGAGCGGCCGCAGACACAGATTCGGACAGCAAGCATCATGCGGCCACGCAGTCACTGGTACAAGCGATCCCGTGTCACACGTCACAGTTCAAAATTCGGAAGTCAAACACTGGGTGCGGCTGGGTGTCGTGGCAACGCTCTATGATATCTATGGTAGCGGCACTATGCGCCAATACCTCCCTGACTCCAATGAGGAACAACAATTCAACTGTATTGCACGGATGGTGAAGTAAGATATGGGTTTTGAATTTCGAACGATAGTTTGCCTTGTTCCTCTATGCCTTTAATGTCATTCCTTTTAGTTTTCGCGGAGCATATGAAGTATATCGACTGATACTTATGGCTGCAAAATAGGCCGGAATCTAGGGGAAAAATGTGGTGGTGAGGCGTAGAGATCTGAGGACAATGAAAAATGAACAACTAAACCCTGACATCGTCCTTTCCACCGACACGAAGAACGTGAATTCCATCGAATAACGCTTGAGGGACGTGAGACTGCGAGTCCTCGTAAATGGAGGGGCTCGGGAGAATCAATGCGACACAAGGTCAAAAACCATGA
>JBBPOM010001399.1:0-11108 GCA_038091455.1 Leccinum uliginosum | reverse complement strand
AGAGTGTGG
This sequence comes from Leccinum uliginosum, assembly GCA_038091455.1. Lineage (NCBI taxonomy): Eukaryota > Fungi > Basidiomycota > Agaricomycetes > Boletales > Boletaceae > Leccinum > Leccinum uliginosum. The sequence goes on along the minus strand of JBBPOM010001399.1, from coordinate 11,099 downwards.
CCTGCTCACACCCGTGCGGTCTAGAGAAAACGCAGAAGGCGGAGCAGAGGCGCCGACTATTGCTCTCGCCAGAGTGAGCAAACACGAGCTATATGCGGTCGGTGCAGATTCACACACTTGTCCTGGCAGCCTCTCGATCGTTCCAAGTATGATTTGATGCCCGAGCTGCTTGAACGCAAGGAAGAGCTGGCAAATAGAAAGCCTAACAACGAGAAAGTAGGTGTTTATTCCGGCCACAGATGTCATTGACATGAGTATACATTGCGTTCTATGCAGGTCGTAACTTGGGGCAATTGGTGGCTGGATAATACGGGGAGCACAGCTGCCTACCGTACCCGAATTGCCAAAGAAAAAGCTAAAGCCAAAGCTATACTAAATGCTGAGAAGAGAACTACAGAACAAATTGGTTTGTAAGAACTTGGTAGCATATTTTCGTGTGATGACCGGTAACGATGACCGATGATCTGATTGTACGATACGTAGTTGGATTCTTGTGATACGTGACGGGACGACCAAATGTCAAAGAATACCTCATAATTCAAACAGGATGGTGGAGCAAACGTGCCATCCACCACCAAAATCTTAACCTGGTAATACATAAAACGTATCACCGGACGCTACTGAGCGTTAGTGGCGTGGCTGAAGAAAAGCCCACACCCCCCGGGCCGGCGAAACTTTGCGGCGTTATGGAGGAAAACTGGGCAAATTCTTGGCACATCCATTACAAACTCGAGTTGCATTAGTATGCTGAGATACTCCACTGCCAAGTAACTGTATATCTCTGCTGCGCCGCGAACCAAGCAGGTTGATGGTGGGACGCCCTTGGTGAGAGTGGCGACCGCATTCCTGGACTCATCTTGATGAATCCAATTAGGTCGTCAAAGACACAAAGTGATACTTTGTGTCCTACTATCACTCTACAAGGACCCCACTTCGTTGGCCGGTCACATTAAATATCACTGGCAGGAAGTACCCAGACAACACACACATAAGTACCTCCCTCATGACACATACCTTTGCGCCTATCCCAAGGACGCCAAGAGTTAGTAACGGCATAAAGCAGTCTCGAGGTTCCCAGTGAAGTTCCTGTTGCCAATACAATACGTGCGCGATTCGGACCGTTTGGTCTCAGATGGATTTCTGAGCGGCTATGAACAATTTACTCCATGAAACTTTACTAACTTACTGCTAACTGCGCATTCGGATCACGATCCTTGACATTTCGGGCAGGCTCACACCCCGAGGTTTTGGTTATGGAGGAAGACTGGGAAAAGTCTTGGCACGTTGGTGGCATATCTCTCATGCGCCGCGAATCAGGCAGGTGCCAGCTGGCGTAGTGGAACGTTCTGATCCGAGTCCTGAGTGCCAAGAGTGGCGACCCATTCCGGGATCCATCTTGGTGAATTCGATTCAAGTCGCCAAAGTGATACTTTGTCCTCATCGACGTGGAACTCGTGTGGTAGTACGTGATCAACTGGTTCACGGCGTTAGATGGACTTCTGATAGTACGTGATCAACTGGTTCACGGCGTTAGATGGACTTCTGACAGGCTCTCGGATCATTTCTTTGATGGAATCCCTGTTTTTTCAACGGAACTGTGGACTAATTGAATTTCAGAACGACAACGGGTCGAGCAAACATCACCGTTCCGCAAATTTGTCAGATCAAATTGAGCCTTCCTTCTGTTCCGCTTCTTAGAAAATCTGATGCGCCGGTGTCAAAAGATGTAATTCAGGCTGAGGGCTGCATGCAATAAACATCCCTATTGAGGAGCCAGAACACCTGACCGCAGCTGCTCCGTGGAGCAGAAGGAATACGGTATCACGAGCGATCTGAACTTGAATCAGGTGTAATGGTTTGTTTGCTTTACCTGGGAGGCATAAATACGCTGCGTAATGGCACATCTAACAGTTCCTCCAACTGGATCGCCATCTATCTCTTGTCACATTTACATCGAACAAACCCACGGCATTAATCCCTTTGTAACGGTAAGCTTGCTGTGAGTAAAGCTTAGCCTCAATGACACCTCTTCACAGTCTAAGTCCTCAATGATGGCTGTGTGGTGGAAGGATCCTCTTGATTTCTGGAGATTCGACGCCGCTGACATTGTGACCAAGAAAGCCTCGGAGGTGCCCATCCAGGAGAATACCATTTGGGTAAGTTTCTCCTCCTATTTCACCTTCACTCGTTTGACAAGCTGCTTGTCGCAGTGGAGCATACATTACGACTGGGACGTTCGTGCCTCCGCAATTGTCGCCGAGCAAGGCTGCGAATGAACCGAGGTGAACACCAGCAATGGAGTGTTCGTATGCAATGTAGAATAAAGCATCTTTTGTGCGATTGTTGTCTGTAAAGTGATGTATTTTGTTTGTGAAATCCTGTAACTGGTTGATTGTGCCTTCGTTGCGTGGTGGCCGAGTATCGCAAGCCGAGAGATGTGGAGAAATTGTCATTTCAGTATCGAAGGAATGGGACCGTGGACGAACCTGATATCGGAAGTGCATGTGAGCCTTAGCTACAAATCAGGAAAAGTCTCTATCTAAAAATGTGCGACAAAGTGAGAAAATTGTTCTGTCTCCTACCCTGCCACGATAATCGTAGACCTCCAGCCCTTTGGCCTCCTCACACTCATACTTGAGATCCATCTGCCGGCGCGATGCCCACACGGACAGTCTCGACAACGCAGCACGTCCACATCGTCGCGCATGATCCGCTCCAGTTGGATCAGTACGCCTAGCCTCTGGAGCAGCGCCCTGACGGCGTCCATATCTCCTCTGAGTCAAGGTACACCGTCCCAACGAGACTCTCGACCATGTCGCTAAACAGCTCCAGCGCTCACGGTCGCGTGAGCGCCGCCCAGAGGAACGTCCTGCCTGTCGCCAGCGCAATCTCAATCTTACCACTGACCTTGCCACACTGACAAAAGGCGAGCTTCTTATCCTCGAGAACGACTGAGCTCGAGTGCTGGAGACATTGGAAGAGTCGCATTGTCTGCGTCTTGGGCTGCATGACGATGCTGCCGCGCGCGTCGGGCCCGGGCATGGTCGCATTGACATCGACGGAGGTGCGGAGGCAGACATACGCGAGGAAGTGCGTGTTCACGACAGCGACCTAGCGAATTTGGATAGTGTGGTGCGTAGTTCTTTCCCGGGCACTTATATAGGAGGTCGGAACATGCGTTCGTATGATACTGTCCGCGCGCATGAGGACTCGACGAGCAGCAGCTTTCGCCGGAATGTGTATACGACCATGCGTTCCACGTTGGCCAGCTGCATCGACATCTCATCGGTGTGCTCTACGCGGGATCGTGCCCTCAATGCAATCCGAGAGTGTTCCATTCGAGTTCTAGATCATACGATTCAGCGCACGACACGCCAAGCTCAAACCCACCGTCGAAGTACGCAGCGCCGATGAGAGAGTCAACGACTTCTCGCAGACAGTTCCCCAACCTCTTTGCGTGTTTTGCCATGTCCAACTGCGGTGCCGTGCGGGCTCGTCGTTGGTTTCTTCTAGAGTACTCTTCGACGTATCAACAGACACCTCAAGTGCGAAAAGGTGTAGGGTTTGAACCGCCTAGGCACGAAATGCAAAGATGTTCCATCGGAAGATGGAACGTCGAGTAGTTCTTTCGCAAAGCAGGAGTCTGCCTGTATGATTTGTACGCCTGGTTGAGTATCGCTCGTGCCGTAGTGGATAGGTAGCCATCAAGTTCACGGCGACGATAACTTGAACCTTCAACATGACGTCCCCGCTGACGGGGCCGTCATTTCTGTTACGAGAGACTCGGACAGAGAGGGTGCTTGCCAGAGGAACTTAGGGGAAGACTTGGAAGAATGTAGTTCTAAGTAATTTGACGATCATGACTCGTCCAAGACGACGAAGAATGGGACGACGGGCACTCCGTCGGACACATAAGCTCGGGCAAGGATACATACCTGGCGAGGAAAAATAATTGCTTTGGATCTGCATTAGAAGCTTGCCGCAGGAGGAATAATTTGGTTCGATGATGATAAGGTTCGATGATGGAGAGACTGGATGCGTGACTTTGACATCCTTCCGCCGACTCCTCCGAGTCAAATCGCGGGGAGTACATCTTACGAATTTCTGCCTTTTCGTCCTTTGTAAATCCTTCATGGTGCCAACTGACGAAATGATGGAGCCTTCCAAAGAACTGTTGGAGAATTCGGGGCTATGACGACGATACATACCTGACGCTGCCAAAACACTCCTCGCCAAAGACGAACCTTGAAGCTCCTGCTGACTAATGTCTCCAGATTTGAACCAGGCTACAATGTAACAAATGTCCTTCACTGGCACCCTCGTTCCCCAACGACGCCGGGGCTGGCAGCCACGTACTAACGTCGGGGTCCGCATTGATAGTAACAAAATAGGCAAAGCCGAGGCGAAACCACTCCATGCGCGCGCCATAGAGACACCAAAACAACCTCCGGGTACACTCTTCAAGTATGTTCCTTTGGACAAGCGGACTACCCTGCGCGGATGGTACAAGAATGGCAGCTGGTCCACATCAACCGTCGGAATCCCGATGCGCATCAAGAAGCGTCAGTGCAGGAAGGTCTTCGACAACGATATCCGACCGGTACCACTAATTCTCATCGGTGCTCGACAAGCATTGCCTTCACATCCTCTTCCAACTCTGGAGGATAGCAAAAACAGTCCAGATTCTCACCCCAAAATTTAGGTAAGTTAAATCATTTTTTGAATAAAATGCGAGGGGGCCCGAGTTGGTTCGGTAGAAGCATAACCTCCACGACAATGATTCCACCTTCAATGAGTTTGAAACATTTCGACGTACATGGCAAGGGCAAGGAACAAACGGCAGAATCCTGACGTGTTCGAACGTCGTCTACGAGTGGAGTTCAGTGTCAGACTATGCCGCAACTAGCGTCATCTTGCCTCTCGATGATCCGGGCGCATCGCCTTGCAGGGGTGTTCGTTAATACAACACGACTAACCCGGAGTAGTACACAATTGAACCGCCGGGGTCCCGATCAACGGCGCATCAATATTCAATATGTGTGTATACATAATTTGGTCTGCGTTTGGTTGAACTGTCTGACAGGCTCTTTCGGGAGAGATGCTTCACTGACGTGATATGATCCGAGACTCCGAACCCGAAGAGCGTCAGCGACAAGCTTGTCATATTTGGGCTGGCCTGGTGTCATTTTCTTCGGACCATGAGGCAGCCAGAACTTGTCAGAACTTACCCCACTGAGGGATGTACGGCAGATCTGAGTTGTGATATGATATTGTAAGTCTCCTTCAGGGACGGAGTCGACGCAAGGGCAGGGGGAGCTGCTGACAATCTTGATTTCGAGTTTATTGTGTCCCGAGGTTCCAGCTCCAGCGTCCCATTGCGACAGACGACGACAGAAGGGATCGTCGCATTGTCTATCAATGAGTCGCCATGCACAAGGAGCATTGCATTGCAGGCATGACCGAGTGAGAGCGATGAATCAAGAGGCAAGAGGCAAGCAACGTCGATCAAAACCACAAGCCACCCCTGGGACGTGGCTGTACAACTTGAACCTTGAAGGAGAACAGCCTCACTGAGTGAGCCAACTTACGACGTTCCTTTATGATGCCGACAAAGAACAATATTGCTGAACCGAATTCGCAGGGATGTTATGGATACTTAGGCATTCCCAGATAACCGGGTCCCCGTCAAGGCCCGACCAACTGCCGCATCAGCCTTCAACATGATCCTCACCCAAGACGTCCCCTTCATCCCCGTAAGTCACTCGCTCACTCGGAATACTTCAATGCATCTCATCAGTCATCACCACTTGCCAATCAGTCAAAGAACAAGTTAAAACCTCCCGTAAAACTCCTACATGTCCCCGAAGACAACCAAAAGACCTACCTGTGGTACATCACCGAAGACGAGTACCTAAGGCTCAATCAAATCTTTGTCGGACGCGATTTCCAGGAAACAGGCATGGGAGGGACAAAGGTGGTGGGCCTTCCGACAGAATGCTCAGGGTGCGGAAAGTACACCGAATTCATTGACTGGTATGTTGTTGCTTCTGAGTAACGTGTTCCATTTCCGACGATTATCAGGGTGTGGACGGCGCTTCGACGAGGAGTCCACACACGCGAGTTCATGTTTAATTCACTCAAACAGGGACGCCAAGGCGCAGAGAACATGCACGATGTTTACTGCTCAGAGTGTGGCCTGCTCACACTCGTGCGATCTAGAGAAAACGCAGAAGGCGGAGCAGAGGCGCCGACTATTGCTCTCGCCAGAGTGAGCAAATACGAGCTAAATTCGGTCGGTGCAGATTCACACACTTGTCCTGGCAGCCTCTCGATCGTTCCAAGTATGATTTGATGCCTGAGCTGCTCGGACGCAAGGAAGAGCTGGCAAATAGAAAACCTAGCAACGAGGAAGTGAGATCAGGCGTCATTCCGGCCACAGATTCCATTGAAGCAAGTGTGTATTGCGTTTTTTTTGCAGGTCGTAACCTGGGGCGAATGGTGGCTGGATAATACGGGGAGCACAGCTGCCTACCGTACCCGCATTGCCAAAGAAAGCGAAAGCCAAGGCCAGACTCATTTTCAAGGCTGAGACGGGAATTACAGAATAAACTGGTTTGTAAGGACTTGATAACATATGATGATCCCATTATAGTACGCCGACAGTTCCGATTCTTGTGCCGAAATGTACATGGCGGGACGACCAAATCCCAAAGGAGTGTCGCTGGAATACCGTACACGGGATGCAGCCAATATCAAGACATGATGAACCTGGCCCTGGAAGTGGCAGGATCCAAGAATATATGTGGACCCAGAATCGACTGGTTTCAAGAGAATCTTCGCTAGTCGTGGCAACTTCTAGAAGGGCCAGTCCTCACCCGAAGCTCTGCAAGAACAGAACTTGAAACAGAAACTCCGCACGCGCGCCGCAGCTGGAACATCGAAGTCACGTTTGTGCGCCGTGATCTGGTGAGACCAAGCCGCAATCCAACATCCTGGGCCAAAAAGGACACTAGGAACTGATGGCGGAGATGTGTGAAACACGACTGGATTCTGACTGAAGGTCATCATGTCGACGTCGCACAGCAGGCTGCCGCATCTAGAAAAAATATAAAGCCCGTAAGTCTATTCCAGGCGAACAGCATTCTGTCTGAATCTGACACTGTATTGCTGCACTTAGCGGGTGAGGAGGATGATCTCTAGATATGGGACCAATATTGGTCTTGCTGTGGAATCCGCATAATTTCCGCAATGGAATGACACATGCCCCTGTTGGAATGGCCCTGCGGGGCTTTGATCATGAGCGTTTTGAATCAGTTGTAGTCAAGGTGTAGTGGTTTGTTTGCTTTACTGGGAGGCATAAATACGGCCCTGTGTCATGGGACATCTAACAGTTTCGAGTCCTCCAACCGGATCCCCAATCTCTTGTCACATTTACATCGAACCCCCATTTTCTCTTGCAATGCCAGAGGTAAGCTTGTTGAGAGTGGAGCTTAACCTCAATACATAACGCCTTTCCAGTACGTAGGCTGGGCGACGGGTCATAGCTTCGACTGGACAATTGCGGCCGCTGATATTGTGCGCGAGCAAGCCTCAAAGGAGCCCATCCAGGAGAGCGCCACTGTGGTAAGCTTCACCTCCTATTTCATTTTCGCTTGTTTGGCAAGCTGCTTTCTCAGGGGTAGTTTGGAGTGTGCTCCGCCGTTGTTGCCGAGCAAGCGTTAGAATAAATCGAGGCGAACGTTTGTTGTCCATCGCGGTGATCGTATGTTTCGTTTCTGAAATCCTGAAACTGTGTATGATTGTTCCTTTGTTGCATGGTGCCCGAGTACCGCAGTCCGAACGATATAAAGCAATTCTCATATCAGTTCTTCTGTTTTCGAATCTCCGTGAGGAAGCCAAGAGGAAATGGGTAGAATACAAATACAAGGGACCGTGGACGAACTTGTTAAGTATCCGAAGTGCATGTGCCAAGTCATCGTTGTCTCCGCGATCGTGACAACTCTAAAGAGGTTCCGAGGTTCCGTTCTATTTCTCCTCCTGTGTGGTTCGGAAGGTAGACCAATATAGTGTTTTTGTTCACCGTCGATACTGTGCTCGACTTTCCGCCTGGAATTCCTCGTGGACGCTCACAAAAATCAAAATGGATGTTCTGCGAACTTGAACTTGCATGCCGTTTTTGGACAAGTCGGATGTTCTCACGTCGCTACTTAAATGATACCGACCACTGCAACTTTTGAATGTTCACTGCGATGCACCCTGGTCCCATCTATCGTGCCAGCTTTCCTTTCGACGCGGACCTGACAGATCTCATCCTAATGATGCTCCCCGATGTCCACAGTCTGCAGTCCTTCGTATCATGCTCCAAATTTGTGTACAACGTCTTTGATACCCGCCGCACTTCGGTCCTTCGCGCAGTACTGTCCAACCATCTTGGCTTCACAACCTCACCTGCAATGCGACTCCTCAAGGTGATGCTCAATGTCGATTCTCATTGGCACGGTTGGCTTTCTCCGCTCCCCGTTTCCAAGCTTCCCAGAGAGGAGGATTTCCAGCACCACGACCCATGCGGAGTCGCTGTCACCATGCGCGAAGCGAAAATTCTTGCAGCCAACCACGAAGTCGTCCAAGAGTTCGAATCGCTCTACAGCTGGAGGTGATGTATTTCTGCGCGTCATCACACGAAAGTTATCGGGCGCTCATGATTATGCCCGGTCACGCGGTTCTCATGTTGCAGAAATAAGGATCCTCGGTCGACCTCGAGCCGGCTCACGCCTCAAGAGTCCGTGAATTTCCAGACGGCGATGTACAGACTATGGTTCATCTGCGCTTTGTACGGCCGCTCTGCGCCCGCAAATCGTGTCGGGAGACGCGCGTCCAAACGTCGCCAGCAGGACATCCTGAAGAACCTTGGGAAAACGCAGGCCGAGTTTCTTCGGAGTTTCGAGTATGGTCAGATGGCCGCGCTGCTCGAGGTGGGGAGGTTCGTGATGGAGTTGGCGACGTGGGCTGTAAAGGCAGAGTTTTTGCCTCTGAAAAAAAGTCGGGTATCGTTCTGCTTTCTTTCATTTTGTCTATCTTTTCAAATTTTCGTGTTACTGAGCTTGACTGGAAAGCGAAAGAATATGATTCCTTGGGAGCATATCTCGTTTGGTCTGGCCCCAGAACAACGCTGCAAGCCTTCCGAGGCGATCTAACCAGCGTTCTAGACCGGAAAGTGGTACCTCCACTGGCTTCGTCCTACGAGCAGTTCTGTGAAGTCCTGAGCGTGACTCGTCTGCCCCTGCAATTGAGGACTGGGATCGGGATTTTGGCATCCCCGTGTGAATTTTTTCTGAATACCCTGAAATGTACGTTTTCGCGATTCCAATCGTGACATGGCTAAGTACAGTTCATGCGCAGGTAGCCGATGTGCACTGGCGGCTCCCGAAGGCTCGTGCCTGTGGAACGAATCAAGTCAGTATCGCATCTTTCGTGATATGGACTCGGAGATTGGGATCGACTGACACGGGCGCGACTTCAGACTGGTCCTTCCTACGCGGGATAGTTCCGCCATCAGAATTTTTCAATTTCATGGATCTTCCTTGGTGGAACTCGTATACCGACGCGAACATATTAGGGAAGATCTGTCGGGATACCCCTTACTCGCAAATCGTCGGCCAAGTTTTTATCATGCGCTCGGAAGCATACAGAGCTTGGGAACCAGGAGACTGGCTCTGCATAACTTGCCTGCAGACATTCCTACGCGATAATATAGAGGCGTTTTGTCGATTCAGGACATGCCCTGAACAGATTGTCGAATAGGATCTGATTTTCAATGCAAACTCTGGGTTACACCGACACCTCTTTCTTATTCTCTCTCCGCCAATCGAATGTTGAATGTTCGGCTTCGCCTGTTCGTCGAGGTACTTGTCCTAACTCGACCAGAGAACCTCCGATTCTTCACGGGGTTGGTTTTATCCGAGTTGGCATCTGTCGCCCACACTTTGATTCCTTTGGCTTGGCCCGAAACCATAAATTCCACGACCTCCCGCCTCTCAAGATCCAGAGCGAACCCACGTTACGTGGACGACCCAGATGAAGACGATGGGCGAACTGGCATGGCAGAAGAAACAAAACCTCTCCTACTTAGCGACAAGGAGCGCGCTATCTCCTCCGTAGCTTCCAATGACGGCCCCAGTACCAGCCCGGCACATCGGACACCTCTCCCAAAGGCACAACTCGGCACTCTCATCGCAGTACGCATCATCAGCCCATCGCCTACCAACAGATATTCCCGTAGTACGTCAACCAGTTCTTCGTCGATCTACGGATCTCGGAGCCAGAGCGGGCGGGCTTCTTCAGTGGGAGAGTTGTATGTGCTTTACACTGCGTTGTGCGAGCACCCTTTCTTGTTAGGTAGGTTGAAGAATGTTTTCCACGGGTTCCTACATGATAAGTGGGAGGCACAAGTGTGGGAGGTATGGGATGAGCCCGACAACATTGCACGCACTCATCTTGAAGTTTGAGGACCGAACCTGGAAAGGAGTAGCATAGAGCTTTGGTGAGTGCTTTGGACCGTTAGCTGCAAGACGCGGACTCGCATGCATCCAACATCAAAATTATTTCGGTACATTGAACACTTATAGCTCACCACTGACCATTCGAGAATCTAGACTGAATCAAAGGAAAAGGAACAGCGGACTCACAGACATGATATCGGTGCACTGAGGAAGGCTGAAGCAAGACTCGGAAGGCGATCCGTTACAAGCCCATGAATCATTGTTTTTCAATAGCCTGAGGCTGAACATGGCAACGGGTACCTCCCAGCTGCCTCGGGGCCTCGCCACGAGACTGAGGACGCGAGCGACCTGGTTGAAGTAACAAAACCCTCGCTTGAGCATGATCCCACCGTTAAAAGGTAAACAACACGGAAAATTCTTCAATTGTAACCATCTGACACTCGACAACTTGAAACATACACTGCATACATAGATTCAGAACGAACAAAATCCACACCATCCACACCCCGCTACCACCATCTACCTCCTAGAAAAAACGCACAGGGGGACAGAAAACAAAACAAAAAGAAGAAGATATGTTTATTGATATTTATGGCCGAA
>JBBPOM010001398.1:0-11109 GCA_038091455.1 Leccinum uliginosum | reverse complement strand
GAACAGGGTGATGATTAGCTGAGGGCTGATTGATTATTGGTCCAAGAATGAGTGATCATTGGTCCAGGGCTGATTGATTATTGGTCCAAGAATGAATGATCATTGGTCTAGGGCTGAGTAACTATTGATTCAGGGCTGATTGGTTATTGGTCTAGGAATGGATAATCATTGATCCAGGGCTATGTGGTCATTGGTCTAGGACTGAGTAACTATTGATTCAGGGCTGATTGGTTATTGGTCTAGAAATGAATAATCATTGATCCAGGGCTATGTGGTCATTGGTCTAGGGCTGAGTAACTATTGATTCAGGGCTGATTGGTTATTGGTCTAGGAATGGATAATCATTGATCCAGGGCTATGTGGTCATTGGTCTAGGGCTGAGTAACTATTGATTCAGGGCTGATTGGTTATTGGTCTAGAAATGGATAATCATTGATCCAGGGCTATGTGATCATTAGTTCCGGACTGGGGTATCACTGTTGCGGATCATAATCGACATGCAAAAAGACCTCAGCACACACTATCAGGAGCCTTCATAAATGCTTCAAAGACCAATCAACTATTATAGGGTACATGATGCAGCAGTATGACATGCAAAGAAACAGAAGGCTTGAAGCAATCAATCAAAAACAACCCCAAAATCCGAATCACTTTCTCCCGAGTAAACAATGGACTGGCCAAATCTATGCACATATATCAGTGTTGGAAAAGTATTATAGAGCACGAACATACCTTTCCTGCTGCACCCAGTCTTGGAGCATGCGCTTGAAATACTTCGAATGCTCAGGATGCGCAAGGACCTCTTTCACGCCCTTGTTTGCACTGTGCAGAGCCCGACCACAAGAATCTTCATTAATTGTTGGTACTTTCGGTTGGCCGTGATCTTGATATGCAACGAGTACTAATTTGATCTAACAAAGTATTAGTTACAGAAAGAAGATGCAAGATATAGGATCTACCGCAGCAGCAACCAATGCAAGGGCAGAAGTGGGAACTGCCGTGGAAAACTCCTTGCAACACTTTAACGATGAACGACTTGATGACTTGTAATACAACGTAAGGCACGCGTGCTTGATGGCGTCATGTGAGAAGTTCCGAAGTTTACCCTATCAATTATTAGCAAAAGTTACGTAGTCAATAATCAACTCACATCCTGATCTGGTGGTCCTCGCAACCAGTTACCGTTCTGCAGGAGTCGCGAAGCAGACCTCTTGACGTATTCAATGCCTTGCTTAGGTGTCCACCTCACGCCTTCGGGGATATGGAGCTCTTTGTAATGCTGACGCACCGCAGCCATAGCAGCTCCCTTCAACTCGCTGCGGAAGTTGCCGTTCTCATTGTAAAGCTGTAGTATAGAATATGGATAAGCCTGGCTACATATGAAGCATCAACTCACCAGACGAGCCATGGAATGCCTATACTGGGGATATTGTCCTTCTTCGAGAGCGAGGTGCTTTTGGTTGTACTCGACATGGACTTCAGCAAGAATCTCTAGCCCGACGCCTTGGATTGCAGCTTCGAGAGTAACGAACGGGTTGTGGGTCGCGTAGTGAGCACGCGACAACAACTTGCAGCGACGAAGAAAGGCTTTGGTGAGCGGAGGGTAAAAATTGAGACACGTAGGATCATCAGACAAAACTAATCGGTTGCCGACAAATTTTTTGATGTCATCCTCCGGTGAGGACGAATGCCGGGAGTGCGGGGAAATGGACCGAACCCGCTGTGGACGAGGGGGAGGTGGTCGTGGACGACCGTTCCTAGACTGATGACGCTGAAGTACGTCATGCGGCACCTCGTCTGATCCCACCTGGCGAGCGTGTTTGCTTCCGCGGCCCGAGGTCTTGTAAGACGTATGTGTCGCCTTGGATTTGCCTGTGAACGTCATCATCACTTATGTTTTCACATTCACGACAGTCTGGTCATTAGACCTACCTTTGGTCCCGTCCTTGCCAGTGCGGTGGACGTCGTCTGCATCTTGATTACCGTGTTCGCAATCATGAGACTGAAAGAACTTGTCCCTGCGAGTACGATGAACCTTGTCAACTCTGTCAGTATGATCGCGTTCGTGATTACGAGATTTAGAGGACTCGAGCCTCCTGACGTCTCTATCTAGATGCGGTTTGTATGCGTGAGCTTGTAACCTCAAAGTTCCCAAGATGCGTACTTTGAGTGTTCGAGTCATCAGCATGATCGCGTCCAAAGCCGTTGAAGTTGGATTGCCGTCTCGCTTTCCCGCCTGTCCGAAATTAGTATGGCAATGAATCGTGACAATGAATAAATACCTTCTTGCTTGTCGTTGTTTGCTGGAGGTGTGCTAGGGGGGAAATAGAGGCGGTCCGACTGATCATCGACAGGAGGTTCATCACCCTCATGATGCTCCGAATGACGAGGTGAATCTGGATTATTACCGTTACCATATTCATCACCGTTGGGGTCATCATCAGATTTGTCCCCTTCCAGGGCATCATCACTATGCAAGCGTATGTCTCCGTCTAGTTCTTCCTCTTCCTCTTCCTCTTCCTCTTCCTCTTCCCCGACACCACCATCGTGTGGAGATGAGTTGCGCTGAGATTCGGGAACAGGACGAAATCCAAAACGTTCGCCTTCTCTGGCAACATGGAATGACGGAATTGGCGTATCCTCAATCCTGGCATTGATATCCTGCTCGCTCGAACCATCCTGCCAGTAGAGTAAAAATATATATAGCAAATGGATTCGAGAAATATATATATTCACCTGACAGGGAGCTTTTTTCCTTTTTCCTGTGCTTGATATCGCCACCGGCGCCATCGGATTCATTGGTACATCGTCAGGAGTGACCGTTGCTTGGGGCTTTCGGTTCAACTTCTGCTCGAGCATGACACCGACCTTCTCTAGTTGCTCTGTGCGCCCGTTCTTGCCTATATTCATGCGATGACTGCGCCTTGGTTCTCCGTCGTTGGACTCCGCACCAACTGAGCGCTTCCTCTTCTGGCCCTTCGAAGGAGCCATCGGAGAACCAGTAGACACGGAGAAAGAATGAAGCAGAAGCACTGGATGAGGATTGGCAGCGAGAAAATGCAGTAACAACGAACCTTTTGAATGGCGGCTTCGAGCGAAGCCAAACAAGTGCAACGTCGCGTGACTCAGCAAGTTCAACTTTGTCCGAGTCAGACATTACACAATGGTACTAGATCAGTGTCGTGTCTAGAGTAAAATATATGTCATAGGACAGTTCACGAGATTAATGAAAGTGCATGCCCCCGACATACGATGGCTATGCAAGAAGAACGTACGTTGTCGATCACAATCGCTTCCGTCCTCCCTTGGGTGATTTCATCTAATGAGTGTGGGAGTTACGTAACGTTTGGTCATCTCGACCTGGTGTTCCTCCGCAGCGCTTGAAGTGGCAAGAAAGCTTCCAGAATCCGTGGTATATCGCGCTGGATACTGCATGCGGCGGAACGGCTTCATCGTGGACAGTGAGTTGGACGGGAGGTAGGCTGCGGCTATGTTGTCCGACCGCGTGAGGATGACTTCAAGAGTCATCGGACTGCTTGCTTATCCTCGCTAGTTATTCACTCAGTACGCTCCGACCCAACACGAAAAGGTGACCAACCTGCATAAAACACTGCAATTATGGCAATGGAAATTGATGGGGAAGCGTTGAATCCCCAGTCGAGACTTCAACGATCAACCAGACCAGGTGCATATCAAAACTAAGGGCGCAAAATGTAGACCGTTCGTCCAAAGGTTTGTCAAAACTCACATAAACAACAGCTCTGGGTAAATCTACGAACCAGTTCGGGAACGGTCAGAAATATCTCAAGGCATATGCAACGAACAATACCCACCAATATATGCGTAAGATCCAGGTACACAAAGAACCACATCGAGAAAGAACTCATGTCACAAAGCTCCGGCAGGATCGCAAGCTCGCACAGGTTGTGCGCCGTCAAGCGTCAAGTCGATCCACCAATGTGACGCAACCGCATCCGCTTGGAACGTTCTCGAGTTACTGGTCATAGAAGAGTGAGACCTCTCCGGGAGTGGTGCACGGATGATTTGTTGTCTCTAGTCTTTTTTTAGGAATGCGAAAGAATGTTGTCAATCGATTGATTCAAAAAGTTCTTGCGGGGCGTCAAATCCGCTCTCGGGTACCAGCAGTCATGGCCTTGCGAGCAGTTCTACGCGTGCACAAAAGGGATCAGCAATGAGCATACATGCACAAAAAAACATACTTCTTGGTCACCGTCACATCAAGTCCTGCGTGCTCGAATACTTTCCCAGCGTCTCGTACACCGTCGACATAGGCCGGACTTGCGGAGCACCTCCTCCCAAGCGGCTCAGCGCAGGAAACTTCGACCGGATCATCATCGCCGGCATGCGCGGATCAAACGGAGGCGACCTCCCATACGCACACGAGGCTGTGCCAGACTGATTGACAGGTGCACCCAGCGATAGTCGCTCCTGAGATGGGCTAGAGAACGTCAAGTGCCTCAGGTTGGTATCACGGTAATAGTCTCCCACCTCGGACTGGTACTCGTACACCGAATGGCGCTGCGAGTCGGGCCGACGAGGCACCGGCGCAGTAACGTTCTCGCTGTTCTACTTCTCCGCGTTCAACGAGCCGCTAGACAACCCATCTCCAGATTCCAGATGTCTCAAATTCATACTCTCTGCTCACCATCAGATACCCGCCCAGTCGAACAGTGACGAATGGCACTCACCAATCCACTTCTTGTACGGGATCATCGATTCGTTGAACTTCATTTCGTTGGCGTTGCCCATCGATGATCTTATTCTTTCCGTCGTCGAGTACAATATGGTGTTACCCCAACCGAATTCGGCCTGTGCCAGAAGGAGTAGAGTGGTAAGAAGCTGTAGATCGGGTACCTGAAACGCGGACGTCAGGCTAGAGCTTGAATCCCGGATAACCAATGTTACGCACGAAATAAGGGACACGAACATCGAGCCAAACACAAGCTCCAGTTTCATGACGAAGACGGGTGGGTGCTTAGGTTATTCACTCAGCACGTAAATAACCCAGCATCAAAAGGTGACCAACCTGTAAAGCGTACACTGCTCCAATCATGGCAATGGAGATGATGGGAAGCGGTGCTTGTCCCAGTCTAGACTTCAACGATCAACCAGACCAACTGTAAATCAAAGGTAAGCATGCAAAATATAAATCAAAGAAATCTAAAAACTGACATAAACGGCAGTGTAGAGGGTAAAATCTAGGAACCAGATCGGCAACGGTCAGAAATATCTCAGCGCTTGCGCTGCGAACGGTACCCACCAATGAGATCAAGGTACACAAGAACCGCATCGAGAAAACATACCACAAAGCTCCGGCAGGATCGCAAGTTCGCACAGGTTGTGCACCGTCGAGTTGATCCACTGCCGATGCTGTAAAAACAACACCCGCCACGAGACCGGCGCCACCGTCCGCACGACCGCATTAGCATGGAACTTGGTCTTGAACGAGGGGAAGTGCTTCATCAGCAGCGTCGTCAAGAACCGATCTTCACCGAGCGAGAACATGTTCATCTTGTGAAGCGTGTCGACGTTGGCTTATCGTCGATAACGCGGTTGGACATGAAGATTGGACGACCCTGTGTGAATACGGCATAGAGTGAAGCACCCTGGGAGACAGGACACAGAACCGAACAGACTCTCGAACGCCTTGGCGAGGTTGTGCGAAATGTAGTACTCGTAGACCTGAAATGTGTGTCGGACAGAGGAGACAAGTCGGTAGACGCAAGCTCGTACCTGAATCATCGTCCACCAACAGCTCTCCTCGTTCTGCAACTTGGTCTCACACATAATGATGTTGGAGTCATCGTTAGAAGAGGCAACGAGCCTATTCAACAACGGTGGTGTTACAACCTGTGACACTTGCACATCAACAGTTGATCAAGGGTAGCAGAAACGACACTCACCATCGACGGTAAAAATGTACTCGAAGAACGTGGGTTCAATACCAATTATGTTGCGCATTTGGTGATAGATCTCCAACTCCAAGGGTGACATCGGCGCATCGAGGTACTGCACGTGCAAGATCTGACTATTACACTTCCCTCTGTTGCCAGGTTTCAAGCGCCCCGTTGGTTTGCCAACCATGACGACGACCAGATACCTCGGCAAGGGACGATCAGCCGACAACAGGGTCAACAGTCGAACAAGACTCACTGGACGTGACCTTCAAACTCATACAAGCCCGAGTAGACTTTACCATGGTTGAGCTTCTGAGATCCCTGCCCGATGGATTGAACATGAGGGGCGCACTCCTTGCCACAGGATCGACGCCAAAGATATCCAACACGATGTTACGCGTCACCACCAATGATATTGCCATCACAAATCATAAAGATCAGCTTCTGTTTGTCGTCGTAGTCTAACGCGGCGAGCGAGTTGATGGTGTTGCGCAGAGAGTCTTCGCCTTCGGTATAGCAAGGGACTTGACAGAGCAAGAATTTGTCCAGACGCTTTGGGAAACGCTTCGTCCCACACTGCAACGCAGTCAAGACTATTATTCGACTTATTAGACTCGAAAATTGCACGGCCATGCGACCGCAACTCACATTTCAGTACCATGGATGCCGTGATAATGCTAGAGACCACCAAAAGCATGTAATTCCGAACCTGGTATGTCGCGGTATACCTTAAATCTGTCTGACCCCAATAGAAAGCGTCCAAGCAGTCCATGCTGGCAGTCCTGTTCGCGGAATCCATGACATTCAGTACCTTGTTGAACACCGGCGTAATGTTAGAGCCCGCGATCTGCTGGAATGCGTCCACGAGGTCAGACGGCAAGAAGTTGTACTTGGCGACGTTGAGCTCCGTAGTCGCCATGGTATACACGTAGTCGGTAAAGTCGTAAATGGCATTGTCGTAAATAGCCCAGATCCTACGCAATACTAAATGAGCAAAGTTGCACACCAGACTCAGAGTGCCTACTGTTATATATCAGTGTCATTCACCTTATTGTAGATACCACTGCGCTCTCAAACCAACGTGCCCTTGTAGACTTGGCCAGTGGCAGGAATATACGTTTGCGCGGACCAGTTCTCGTTACTAAGGGGCGTGGTCATGTTTGCACCGGACGTGTATGTGAAGCTTGCCCATAGACAACCCCTGTCGTGTTCCAGAAGTCGATCTTCATCTATGGATCGCTGACAAGGCCAGCACGGCTGGTAAATCGCTGGTGGGAAACGATAGGTCAGATCTGAGCCCACCAGAGACGACAGTGTAGCCGCACCGTTGCTCGGATCTCCAGTGACATCTGGCCATGAAAAACTGCTCGTGGTATTATGTTGCGCGACTTCTTCGCCATGCAAAGTGTAAGATAAAACGAAGCCATCGGCAAACAAGATGAGAATAAAGATAAACGTCGGGTCGTTTCCGATTTGAGGCGACCCTGCGGGACGGGCGTTTGCCCTTATATTCCGGGCTTTCAATGATGGTCGCGTACTATCCAGAATCTCGTTTGGCTCGCTCTCATCCGAGCTGCACATTGAAAAGGCTCTTTTAACAAGACTATCACAACCCACAAATATTCAAGTTTACCTTGCATCGGGGGCAGGAGTCCTCCTCGTGCTGACACAATCATCAATCGCCTTGAGAGGGTTGACAGTAGGCGTGAAGTACTCAAGGACTTTTGCATCTTTTTGAACTGAACCTTGTACGTATTGTCGGGGCTGTACATTTTTGGTCAGCGATACGATCACAAAAGCAGCTTGACCAGCCTCACTTGGCGACAAGAGCATAGACGTTGGTGCTCTTGCCAGAGGACGGCTCGGGAGCAACAAAGATGATCCTCTTCTAATCGCCTGTGACAGGGTTCTTGTGGTGGAAGATGAAGTTCAGCTACGCCAAGACATCCATACACGTCAGCCTGTCGTCCTCGCAACCAAGCAAGCCCAAACCACCTTGCCTTGTTCCGGGACAGGTTATGTCAGGACCAAACATGGCGACCCAAGGTATCGTGTCCGAGAACTCCTTACCGACCGTCTGGAAACCATCGTCAGCTTAATGTACCCGCTACCGCAGCTTTGGGTACTGCACCACGAGGGCTTCTCCTTGAAGTCGACGAGCATCGTAAAGTAGGCAGAGATGGCGTGGTGCGTAGCCGGAAACCAGTCCTTCCTTGCTGACGATGAGGAGCGTCTGGGGGTCCTCGACCTTCCTGGAAATTCGGCAATGTACGAAAAGGTCTCGCCACAGACCGGGCTCTTTTTGGTGGCCTCGGAGGGTGCATAGCGTTTGGACTAGCCGTTGATGAATTTCGTCCGATGAAGGGGTCAGTGATCTGAGTCACCTGGAAGCGAAGATAGTTTAGCGCGATGCAAGGACACGTATGTATCTATGCCGCATAGGTTTATGCGTTCGACATACCTTGGCAGCACTTTCACCGGAGACGAGGACAATAGAAAGAGCTATGCGAAGCATGGCGGTGATACGAACGACCAAATTCGAAACTGTTGAGCAAAAGTAGTGAGGAGAAAAGTCATTGGAAAAAAAGACAAAGTCATACTCTGACACGCTGTGATGCCATGCAGCTGTGGATCATAGATGGCTGATGGATAAATCTTCCTCCTGGACTTGACTCCGAACTGGTTACACTTCAGAGAGGCGCATACGAGCCCAGATCACGGATTTTAAAGTGCTTGTTCGACCGTGACATCGACGCATTAGCACAACCGTCCGCGTGTAGAAGATCTTCAAGATGATGGCTAGCGGCAAGAGCGATGCTAAAAACACTGTCAGCGAGAAGGATGCGACTAAAGAATCCCTTACCTCAAGGCGATCAACTTGAAGTAAAGACAATATGCAATCGCATGCGAGAAATTTTCGGTCAGATCCCAGCCAAAGTCCGGTGTCACATCGAGCCTGAGGGCATTGCAGACACGATCAACAAACAGTATCACGATGGTGCCGTCGTTCAACGTTCAACAAGGACCGTTCCGAGTAGTGTAAAGGTCCGTGTTGGTCGAGACATATATCGAAGTGGTCCGTATCGATCCGTGACGTGACATATTTGCCGTGCTTGGTGCGTAAGTATATGCAACCTACATGCGGGGATTGAATATGAAAATATCAGACTCGTGCTATTCCCGAATCACGAATTTCTGAAAAATGGGCTCAGATCACCCCGAGCCAGCGACCTTGTGAATAAAAATTGAAAGATTGATATTGAGATATCATGCCCATTTACATGCTCCAAGCGTGGATAGTATATTGGCATGAACATATGTGCGTTGTTTACCGGGGTACATATCACTTGAATGTAAATGAGAATATATTGTTCGTAACGAACTACATGATTGCGCCGTATCCCTCACGAGCTCCGAGTCCCCGTTCCCATCCTTATCACTGTTTTAACTACCAACATCACACCCCCAATCTTCGAGTTCTTCTCCTGCTCCAAATCCTGTTCTTCACCGCCCTCATTCATATAGACATCCTCGGCTGCAACCACTGCATTTGCACCTTGTGCTGACCCAGGTTCGTCCCCACCACGGCAGCGTTAGCTACACGAAAAGGACTTACGTTACCAACGAGATCTATGCTGGTAAACAGGTGGATGACGAATTCGGATACGACGACCACGCGTAGCGTGCTCTTGAGGCAGCTCAGTGGTGATGAAGAACTTGCAATCCGTGTTGCAAGACCAGCGTACGGCAACTGCGCGGAATTTGTAGCTCACATGGGTGCCGCCGTGAACCTGTTTGCGATGCTTGACTGGAGTTTAAAAAGAAAACTGGTGATAACCAGCTTTTAGCGTGTGGTCGTGACGCTTCTCCCCTTTGAGGAAGCACCACTCGTGATGGCAGATGGTGTACCACTGCGGCGAGGCACTCAAAGTCAAGAGAGGAATATGGTCAAGATGAAACTGAGAAAAGCAAGCAACACCTAACTGTCGGCTGAGGGTACTGGCAGCTTCGCCTAGTCCCCGAAAAGGAGTGCGATCTCCTTTGATGGACGTGGGCTCTGTGAGGTGCAATACAATGTAGCCCTTGAGCAGGGCAGGCTCGACATCGACGCTAGTGCCTTTGTCTACGACGACTTGCTCAGTCGAGACTTCAACGACCAACTAGATCAGCTGCTAGTAAGCAAGCACAATCGATAGACCAAAAAATTAGAATTCTGAAAACACACATGAAGGTTACAGGTGAATTTTTGGTCGGAGAGCTTGACGGGAGGTACCGGCTATCTGACGCGACCGAAGTGGAGGTACGACCTCGCATTCGTGATCGTAATGCCTCAATACGATCGTCACGTTAGGCTAGACGTCTAACGCAACATGTAGTGTATAAAAGAAGATGAAAAAAAAATGGGGGCGTAGTTAGGACATACACACGCCAACAGTAATTCGGGAAGATAGGTCGAATCATTGAGATGATAGGTGCATAATGGCATTCTCTGTGCAACGTCATTGCAGGCCATGAGTCACATCTGAGTCGCAGTGTGTTACGCACCTTGACTCAGCGAAGACGTCGAGGCACATGTATTCTCTCTTGCACCATCATATGCAAAAAAAAAATTGAGTGACAGTAGTATGCAACGCAAACTGCGCTCCATCGACGCGTCGTTGGCTTCGCGAACCCGGTACTAGCCATCATGTTTGACGGTAAAGAGGTGGGGTAAGCATGAACGAAACAAAGAGGCAAGCAGACACAGGCGTAGGCCAGCCCACATCCTTGAAGGACAGGAAGGACCGACGCACCCGAGAAAAAAAAACTCGACGATGGGTACCCGCAAACCACATGAGAGACGTAACAGTCCACAGTGTGCTGGGTCGGAACACTCGTGAAAGGAGGCTGGCAGCGGCGGGTGGCGGCAGGGGACTACTAGGCAAAGATGATAGTAAAGCAGGGGAATCCTGATCGCTCAACGTTTGACACGGATTTCCCCAACTTGAAGGGTTGAAATTCTTGTATTGCTGTGGTACATTGGTCAAGGGACCCACCCGGGAGAAGGATCGTGATACTGCATTTTGTCTTGTCGATACATCCAAGGCGATCGATTATGAGATAGTAACCTCGGTTGAAGCTGATCAAGGAATATGATGGAATGGGCCGGACCTGAAATTGTCTAAGGTAATGTGCCGTGTGCCTTCAACTG
>JBBPOM010001397.1:0-11111 GCA_038091455.1 Leccinum uliginosum | reverse complement strand
GGAAGGAATGCACAACTCGGATGAGGGGTGTAAGATACTATTGGAAAAGACAGCCGAGGCTCTGAATGGGGAGGCTTTGCAAATGCTGTTTGTTACTGCACAGGAGACAAGCATAGCATTGTGTATCAGATGTGCAGTTCGAAAGTAAGTACTGAAATTTGAATGTTCTTCAAAGGGAGATGCTATAATCTGAAAAAGTGTGATATCTATTTTGGACGGGCAGCAGCAATCAGCACTTTCTGGACACCCAAAGGGAGATATTGATCCTAGATATATTGCAAGATGGTTTCCACACTTTTGGGTGAGATAAATTCATATAAATCAGATTTATGTTGATTGATTGTATTTCATTATGGGAACCATAGAAAGTGAGTTGTTTATTGCCACAATAAAGAAAGAGAAGCAAAATGTGACTTATATCATGAATTATTCTCTGGAAATAACAGTATGTGAGTATCATGGAATGTGCCAGAGTGGTGATGCTGATGATTCATTCTTCATTCTGCTCTGGAAATCACAGGAAGTGAGTTGTGCATTGTGGAATGTACCAGAGAGTGGTGATGCTGATGATGCCATGACCATGCATTCTTCATCCTGCTCTGGAAATGACAGGAAGTGAGTTGTGCATTGTAGAATGTGGCAGAGAGTGGTGATGCTGATGATGCCAATTCCATTCATTCCTCATTCTGCTCTGGAAATCACAGAATGTGAGTTGTGCTTTATGGATTGTACCAGAGTGTGGTGATGATGATGATGCCATGTCCATTCATTCTTCATACTGCTCTGGAAATCACAGGATGTGAGTTGTGCATTGTGGAATGTGCCAGAGAGTGGTATTGCTGATGATGCCATGTCCATGTATTCCACATTCTGCTCTGGAAATCACAGACTGTGAGTTGTGCTTTATGAATTGTACCAGAGAGTGGTGATGCTGATGATGTCATGTCCATTCATTCTTCATTCTGCTCTGGAAATCACAGACTGTGAGTTATGCATTGTGGAATGCCAGAGAGTGGTGATGCTGATGACACCATGTCCACGCATTCCTCATTCTGCTCTGGAAATCACAGCAAGTGAGTTGTGCATTGTGGAATGTGCTAGAGAGTGGTGATGCTGATGATACCATGTCTATTCACTCTTTGTTCTACTTTGGAAATCACAGGATGTGAGTTGTGCATTGTGAAATGTACCAGAGAATGGTGATGATGATGATGTCATGTCCATGCATTCCTCATTCTGCTCTGGAAATCACAGTATGTGAGTTGTGCATTGTGCAATGTGCCAGAGAGTGGTGATGCTGATATGCCATGTCCATTCATTCTTCATTCTGGTCTGGAAATCACAGTGGGTGAGTCATGCATTGTGGAATTTGCCCGAGAGTGGTGATGCTGATGATGCCACTGGCATGTCCATTCATTCTTCATTCTGCTCTGGAAATCACAGACTGTGAGTTGTGCTTTATGAATTGTACCAGAGAGTGGTGATGCTGATGATATCATGTCCATGCATTCTTCATCCTGCTCTGGAAATGACAGGGAGTTAGTTGTGCTCTATGGATTGTACCAGAGAGTGGTATTGCTGATGATGCCATGTCCATTCATTCTTCATTTTGCTCTGGAAATAACAGATAGTGAGTTGTGCATTGTGGAATGCCAGAGAGTGGTGATGCTGATGATGCCATGTCCATTCATTCTTCATTCTACTCTGGAAATCACAGTATGTGAGTTGTGTATTGTGGAATGTGCCAGAGAGTGGTGATGCTGATGATGCCACATCCATTCATTCTTCATTCTGCTTTGGAAATCACAGAGAGTGAGTTGTGCATTGTGAAATGTGCCAGAGAGTGGTGATGCTGATGATGCCATGTCTATTCATTCTTCTGGAAATCACAGATTGTGAGTTGTGCATTTGGAATATGCCAGAGAGTGGTGATGCTGATGATGCCATGTCCATTCATTCTTCATTCTGCTCTGGAAATCACAGGATGTGAGTTGTGCATTGTGGAATGTGGCAAAGAGTGGTGATGCTCATGATGCCATGTCCATTCATTCTTCATTCTACTCTGCAAATCACAGGATGTGAGTAGTGCTTTGTGACATCTCCTAGAGAGTTGATGTTCATGTTCATGAATAATGCTATTTTCATCTTCTCCTTATCTTGCTATGGAGATGATAGTCTGTGAGTTTTGCATCATGTCCCACAATTCTTTCAATTAAGTCACTGGCATGTCTTGCTCTATTTAGCTGGTGAGCTCACACAACATTTTCATATTTATCATAATTACCATCCACCTCTCCTGATTACAGACTGTGAGTGCACTTCACCATTTATCTGGATCATCATTTCAATCTCACAACTTTCCTTTTGGCTAATTGTAGAAGGTATATTTCATCATTTCCATATCAATGCATATGGTCTAGAATTATTTACTGATGACTGATGTTGTTCATATTCAATAGCAGGTAACTAGTCTATTCATCAGCTCATACTTGCAATGTTTATTTATGAAATCCTTTGCCATTTACAGGCTGTAAGTTATCTTTGAAATGAAATATCATACATATTTGACATATAGGCTCACATCATTGTTTTATCACTTGCAGGATGTGAATTCTTTTAATTTCTTGTGTGGCAAAATACTAATATTGATCTACAATCTGATTACATTCATCTTAGTCTGTAAGAGTTAACTATATCAATGAAAGTTTGATGATATCTCATCATTTATAGGCGGTAAATGCATCATTTTTGCCCTCCATCTTGATATAATTCATAATCATCGATGCAGATTGTTCACAACAAGCATGTATGTAGATTCATTCTATTGCCTTTCAGTTCTAACATTTCATTATTCAGTCCAATCTTCCTCTGAGTCAATCATCCATGCTGAAAACTCATCATCATATGGTAAATTCATTCTTCATTTCACTTTGTATCACAATCAAATTGAAGACCATAGGATACATGGCAGCAAGGTATACTCCAGAGTATTGGTTGGTTTTTGTTTTCCACCAAAAAATCAAAAATTATTTTTGTCAACAATAAAATTGCTTTATAGATACACTGCTTATTCTGGAGCATTCTTTCTACCTTTTCCATCAAAAAGATCCCCGGTCACTTCAATCTGCTGCTGAAAAGTACAAGCAATCGAACATACCTGCAAAGGTGAAATTGGACATGGAGGAAGTTTTCAATCAATATGGCACACTATCCAAGGAAGACAAGGTTGAGATGATCTTGAATGTTGTGCTTCAGAACAGGATGACTCGGGGTGAGTATGTAAAGCACATCATATCATCACAATTTTGTTCAATAACCACTATATTTGTGCTTTTCATGAAAGTCTAAACAAGTTGTTTTGAGGTAAAAAGTAGATGCCAAGAAAGGAAAGAAGAAGAATTGTAACAACAAAGAGATCTATGGAGAAATGTATCCAGTCTGCCTTGTGTGTACCAGCTACTATCATGCCCTGAATTACAGATATGTAGCCAAAACAGTACGACATGTCACATCATACCTAGAGTGAGTGAAGGTAGTTCAAATTATGTGTGGATTTACTTGCCCAGGAGCAGCAACAGCAGCTTGAAAAACCCTGACTGGATCCACCAATGAATTCAGAAGTGTAAAAGACTGGCATGGTGAAAGCAAAAAGCATACAGAAAGTATACTCCGACTACCATCACTGTAGAACATATGAATGAGATCCAGTCCCCCATTCTCACGACTCGAGTTGGCAGACGACAGCAACAAGATTGAGATGTATGTCATGTCATGATTCAACTCGACCAAAAAGTATAAACCTACACGAAAAGAAGTGGAATATGAGAGTGACCGAGGCTTGCAAGCGTGAGAGAGAGAGAGCATGACAAAAGGAAGGAAGGAAGGAATCACATGAACAGGACATTGAGCTCGTCACAATTAGTAGTATTACTCCCCTCCTCCATAGCCAAACAAACAAAAAAGGCTGAGAAAACGAAAAAGAGAAAATGCACAAGAAACAAGACGCATCACGATCTTTCCATCCGTCCATCGTATGCGACCGACGAACGAAAAACCCAAAACGAAACAAATACAGTACAGCGTCCTCACCAACTCGCATGTCGCATCCCCGACACCCCTGTCATCTGTGCCGATAGAGGATGCACGCCCACATGAGGTGGAGGCGGAGGACGAGCAGGATAAACAGCCACCCATGTTCCCTGAAGCTGTCCTTGTGGTCCCTGATGAACTGGTGACACTGGCACGGACACCGGGGCTGGTGCCGGCACAACATGGTATTGCGGAAACGACACATACATCGGCTGAAGCTGAAAAGGTGAGACGGTGGCCATCATTGGAGGAGGAGGCGGGGCTAGAGGCGCTACGGGATGCGGATGGACGCCGGGATGTGGATGTGATGGGAGCGGATGACGAGACGAGTGCTTGGATGGCGACGCACTGCCGTTCGGAGCACCGACTGAAAGCTGAGAATGAGAACCAGAGTTGCATGCACCCTTCGAGGGCGTGATTGCAATCGCATTGGTCTTGGGCCCGTCTGTGCATTCTGACGAAGCACCAGTCCGCTTATGGTGATTCGTTGTAAAATTAGCACCCGAAGACAGAATCTGCGACACGCTCAGAATCGGAAAGGGCGTGACACCGGTGTTGGCAGCCGTTGTGGTGGTGGTGACACCTTTCGAGCCAGCCTTGGCAAGCGACGAAACCGTCTCAGAGCCCGACATCTTCCCGTCATGCTGTCTTCCTCCCGATCCAGACGAACCAGATTCGGAAGATGAGGACTTGGAACCTTGACCGTCCGATTCCTCACCTATACCAGCATCCACATCCGACTGTAATGGCGACGCCTGCCCTCCATCTCCCTGTCCCCCATCCTCCGACCCAGAAGACGACGACGCCGTCTTGCCATACATCCCATCCACCTCTCTACCAATCAACCATCCCATCCCATCCACCCCCAGGACACCACACTTGCCCGCATCGACCGACGACGACCTCAACCGATCGACGATCTCCCTCGTCCTAGACGTCTTCTTTCGCTTCGGGCTCGTCGCCGTCAAGAACGCAGGCAACAACGTCGCCGGGTTGCCGAGGGTTGGAGCAGGAGCAAGTGGCGACACAAAAGACGACGACCCATTGAGAGGTGATGGCGATGAAGGGTACGACCCAGACGCGGGCGTAGTCGTCGGCGATGAATGCGAGGCAGGCTGCGAACTCGACGAACGCGTCGACCCAGCGCTCGTCACCCGACGCGGACCGGGGGACAGCGATCTAGACTTGGCAGACGGCGTGAATTGCGAACTGGCGGCTTCCGACGACGACTCGTGGCTTTCCTCTAGGACAGGCGGCGTTCTCTCACCGATCCATCCTGCAGCAGGCTTCGACACCGACGGTGAAAGGGGCAGCGAAGACGAAGACGAGGTAGGAGAGATGGACGTCATAGACCCCCAGAATCCATGTGAATCCTTCTTCAACCCAGGACAGAAATTCGTCGGCGGCGATGAACCAAGAGGATGCGTGAACGCGGAGGCATCGTCCGAAGCAAAACAGGCCGAGGAGGGTTCCAGACCCTCAGCGCCGGGGCGAATCGTCAACGCCTTTGTGAATGAATGCGCCGGGGAACTGACGGGCGTCAACGACCTCACAGGCGTCGTCTGTGCAGACACTCCCTGCCCGGACGGAGACACTGAAACGTGTGACAGCGATCCTTGACGGAAAGACCCGTTCAGCGAAGGAAATACCACCGCGGCCTTGGACGATTCGCGACCATCTCGATTGGAGCCCGGCGCACCCGAGGACATAGACGAGGAGAATCGACGGAGAAGCTTGACGGGGGTGGAAGGATCCGACAGGCCAGGCGTCTCGCATGCAGCCACGTGGTCCGCATCGATTTCGACGCTGAGCGCCTCCTCATCGTTGTCTCCGTGGACTTGAGGTGCTTCTACGCGCGTCGCTGCCCCGATAGGTGTATGCGGAGGAGGATCCGAGTCTGTCGTGGTCGTCGCGGATTCGTATCCATGGTCGGTCTCTGTCTCCTTATCACAGTCGCGAACCCATTGGTATTCGTCTCGACTCAAATTTGGCTTGTTCGGATATCGAGGCGAGTGAGCCGAATGGGCAGAAGTAGGGGAAGGAAAGACGTGCGAATGGGGCGCGAATGCCCTGGCTTGATTAGGGTCACGGCTCGTGGGAGACGGTGCACCTGCCAGCGCACATACGTCAGCACTACACAGGAGATAGCGAAAGAACACGAGGCTGGAAATTGAAAGACATTGTCACGAACGATCAACCACAGAGACGCGCCGCACAGCGGACAGAGTATGGAAAAGACAACGCAGACACGTCCAACTCACCAATGGGCTGAGCACTATACCAATATTCATGACCTTGTGCTGACGTGACGCGACCACTAGGGATCCACGGCGGGAACTGTAGTGATGGAACGCCATACTGAACTGGGGGCGGAGGTGGAAAGCGGAACGAGTGCATATGGGGGGCTGTATGAGGTCCGCGGTGTGGGGAAGGGGTGCACCACCAAGCTGATGGCGAATCCGACTTGATTTCTGGTCTGGAGCTCGAGGGAGGCGGTGGTCTCCTCTCATCAGAATCAAAGGTCGACTTGGATGGACGAGAGCGACTGGAACCAAGACTTGGATCCCATTGTACCTGCTCGACTCTCCACGAAGTCGACGATAGAACTTGAGGGTGGACTTCCGACTTGGCATTCTCGACGACCCACCGCAGGACTACGCCGGGCGGCCCGACGAGCTCCTGCGCCACAAGCGCCCACCTCGCCCTCCCTTCCTCCACCTGCACCTCATCCATCTCAAGTCCCAAATCCAATCTCTTCTTCCCAGCACTCTTTTCCTTTCGATACGTCACGTCCGGTTCGTCGTCGTCGTCGTCGTAATTCCGCTCCACACGCCGCATGACGTCAATCCCAAGCCCACGCCACCCGTAAAAGCCAGCTGCGGCCTCGTAGGACTCCAACACGGATTCCGCGACGCCATGCACAGAGGCACATGCACATGCATCCACATGACACCTCCTCTTTCGGTCTCGCTGCTGATTCAGACTTGGCGCAGACATGGAAACGGTCGCACCAACCATGAGAACGTCCCGCCGAAAGAAGTCGACGGCCTGATTGGGTGCGAGTACTGCCCGGAAGAGACCCTTGCGACGTGATAGAGGGGAGCGGAGGAGCGAGGCGTGGTAGTGGGGTGGTTTGGGCCATTGTGAGTGTGGAGGGTGTCGACGCTTCAGATGCGACGTCGGATGTGCAGATCGAGGTGTCGCAGATGGTCGAGAGATCGGTGGAACATCTTGTGGAAAAGTTGATGGTGGTGTGGAAGGTGTCGAGGAGGAAGAGACGATGGGAGAACACGCGGTAGATGGGTCCCTCGTGCTCAAATAAGCTATGCGAAGAAACCTCGAGTGCGACGCACCGCGGGAGAGGAGCACATCGCGATGGGCAGCTAGCGAGGGCGGGTAGTCCCAGGTGACCGAGGTGTAGGCTGTCTCCCACCAGCGCGTTGCACGATCTAGTGCAGACGGGGCTTGTCCATGAAAAGAGCTCGTCCGACGAGTGGTGTGCATGGACTGCAGAGAAAAAAAAAGAACTTGTCGCTGTCGTCGTCGACAACAAAAACGCGAGCAAATGAGGATGAAAAGGAGGATTCAAAGAAACATCCGCCCTCGTTGTGTAAAGGTGGATTGTCAGCTGAGTGGAGTTCTTTTTATCGGATTATCGTGTCGTGAATCGACCCGCCCAAGTCACACACGTGCCCTCCCGCGCAATCCCGTCCAAGTCACATATGTATCACATCATATCCACAACATCGTCTGCGTCGTAAAAACGTGTCCATGTCCACATTAAATATCATAAAATAAATCCTGCAAGTTCATAGCACGACGTCGATGTGCGCGATCCCGCCCTGCATCACATCCCTTCTCTCCACCTCTGGTATCCCACTGTTCGACCCTTCGCGAAGACGTGCACGCTGTTGGGCTGGCCCAGCCTCGGTTGCACGAACAGGTGCAGACGATTCCTCTCGCGGCTCAGGCTGCTCCCTCACCGGAGAATGTGGATTGTGCAGCGGTTCAATCGACAGCATTTTGAGACCCGCGAGTCCAGAAGGTGGATTGTGCCAGTCCGTGCTACCATCTGCCTGTTGCCCCGATCGCGAAGACCCTAAAATGCTCGACGGCGCGAGCGATGGATATCGCGAGGTCGTACCGTTTGAGCTCGATCCCCATCCCGCGGCCGACGAGATGGTGCCCGGCGGTGTGCCAGACGATGTACTCCCCTTTCCAAAGTTGGTAGACGTGAGCAAGGGAAACCCGCCAGGCGCATCGACCGCCGACGACATCGGACCAGAGGCTGTCATATGTGAAACCTGTTTATCAGGGCACGATTTTTCCGCGGCCAATGCGGGGAGAGTGCCATCATCTTCGCGTGCCCTCGGCGTGTCTGGCATCTCCGCAACCGGAGTAAGCAGTGCCTCAGTGCCGGGTGCAAGAGTTCGAGCTCGTCTCCGAGTAGACTTGCGGCGAGGCACCGTCGAAGAATTGCTCCGGCGAGAAACAGCATCAGACAAAAACGCAGTGTGATCCAATGGTGCAGAGTTTTGCGAATAGATCGATTCGGTGTCCACTTCATCCTCCTCCTCCTCCTCCTCCTCATTTTGTGTAGGCACCATCTCGCCTTCCTCCTTTTCGGCTCTCTCTGCATCTCGAACGGCATCGCGCTCTGCCTCTGCAATCAACCGTTCCACGTCGGCACGGATGACTGTCGTGTCCAGAGTCGAGGAGCGACTGAGCGGAATGTCAAGAGACGGGGGAGGTGAAGGAGAAGCTACCTCCGAAGCTCGCACACGTGACTGGAGCGCTCGGTGCAGAAATAGAGTTTGTTGGGGTTTGGGAGACGTAGATGGACTGGCGCTATCACCAGATGACTGCCGAGGTGGGGTGCCGCCCGAGGCTAACCGGAGAGACTCGGAAGATGTCTGGAAATACGTGCGGAGTGGCGGTATGCTCGGGGTCAGACTGGATACAGATCCAGAAGGGTGTAGATTAAAAGACAGGATGAAATGACTTTCTCCGATGCGGGAGGAAAGGGAGGGAGGAGGTATTGCCGGAGACTGAAGTCGTGACACGGATGGAAGAGGCGGCCACGAAGCTGGAGATATGAGTGGCTCTGACAATGTAGAAGGGCTTTTTCCATGACGAAAAAGGTATTTCGACCCCATGGAGGTTGTGCTCATGATCTGTGGGGTACCTTGAGGATCGTGTGTCGTGTTAGGGACCCTGGTGAACTTGTGCCGCTGATAGCGCTTGAGGAGATACAAAAGGAGCAGTATGAGCAAGGAACCCCCGAGTGCAGTTCCAATGATGATGCCTGCGATGCCCCCCGCAGATACCGAGGAAGATGCGTGAGCCGAAGTCGCCGACTGTGACGCGGTCGCGGGCTGCGTGGTGGATGAGGATGCGACGAGGACCGCCATGGTCAGAAAGAAAGGAAAGAGAGTAGAAATTTACCTGTGACTGCGGAATAAACCATCTTGGTTTGCGGTCTTGGGATGAAACCCGTCCTCCTTGGCTGTGTACAGTTTCGCACAGCGGACTTGATTGCCCTCCTTCCTAGTATCTACTTCTCTTCTCGCCAGCCATCCTCTCTACGGTAGTCATCGCCGCTCTTCGTGCCTCTTCCACCAGCGTTCAATCACTGCCTTTGAAGAACACGCCGTCGACTCGGCGTTGTCTCCTTCCATCTTGTACATCTCCAGACAGCACATGTACAGCTTTCGCACGTACTCGTCGCACTTTTCAGGGCGGTAAATGTTGCGCGAGAGACATCCCTGCAGTGCGCACGCTGTCGAGTTGGTTCCTCAGTCTGAAACGCCACAGGCGCTGGCGCGTACCTTCTTCCTGACACCTCTGCGGTCGGTCTGGCGAGCGTGGAGTTTCAGAGGACATGTCAACCCCGCCTTACCATCGCCCCCAACTATAACCAGTGCCGACGTCATTACAAGCCTATTACGTAACACACGACAAAGAAATCGCAAAGCAGTTCAATGTCATGCTCTCCGAACTGGGGAGACGCCGACCGTCATACATTCACACATAGATCCTAGCATGGTGCTCCCAGATGCAACTTCGAGTGCACCACAACTCAATAACGACGGTTTCTTGCACTTAGTGGCCCATTATCGCCCAATGTTACCTCGAGTCGACTCGCACCACACCAAATCCGAGTCAAGATGCCCACTGGCCAGTACTCGCTCCCGCCAACATCAAGGAGAGAAGGAGAATGACGGGCCTGAAGACGATGCACTGGACATTGTTCCCGACTCTGAGTCTCTTTTGACCCGGGTTGGTATACCCGGGTATACCTATTCTACCTAGGGCTTAGATCGGAAGCACTTGCCTCCGTGCAGCGCCGCTGGGAACCCCGTCTTCTACCTGGAACTACACGATATCCGTTTCATCACCTCTTCTGCTAATTCCTCGGGACTCGCCGAGGATGAATCTTTCTCTGTTTGGGATTCGGGACTCCGAGTAGCACCGATCGAACGTCTCAATTATAAGTAGCAACCTCCACGGCCCATGGCCTTGTTCTCTCTCGTTCTCCCCCTCCCTTTCTCTGCGTTTGAAGATGGCCTCCGAGAAAAATGATTTCAAGAACTCTTCCAAAGGCTCATTGAAAGACGAAGAGTTTGCTACCTCGCCTCTGCCGCAAAGCCTCCATAGGCAGCTCAAAAATCGACATGTGGCCATGATCAGGTATACCCTACACCCCTTCCCTTCCTCTCCATCCTAATGTCCCTGGAGTATCGGTGGTGTCATTGGCACAGGTCTTTTCATCGGAACTGCCAATTCCCTCGCGAATGGTGGACCCGTCGGTCTTTTGCTCGGTTATGTGACCATGGGCACAATTACTGTGGCGGTCATGGTAAGTGGTTCTTTCTCCCAAGGTACTCGTGCTGACAGTCCCCCGCAAGGTATCGTTGGGCGAAATGGTCGCATATTTACCAATCGCAGGTGGTCATATCAGCCTTGCAGAACGCTTTGTGAATCCAGCTTTGTCATTTGCCATGGGTTGGAATTACTGGTAC
>JBBPOM010001396.1:0-11116 GCA_038091455.1 Leccinum uliginosum | reverse complement strand
AAATGGCCTGACCGTGCGAATCCGCGCTCCCTGCCAAAGTCGAACCAAATTTACCAGACCGTCTATCGACGGTTTGCCTCTCAACGCGGCAACCTCATAGACGGGCTGGTCACCAGACTACCCACTGGCACGCCCGACTTCTCTCGCACAGACCCGGTGCAGTCGGCCCCAGACTGACTTTCCAGACACAGAGTGAATATCATACATACATACGTTCGCGTAGAGACAATTACATCGACTTGCTCGTTTTACCACATACAATTTGATTCCTTTCTCTAATAAATTTTATCTCCCACGTAGAAGCTGTTTGTAGTTGAGATGATGAGATCTCACATGTTTACCCTTCCCGTCCAGCGACAGCAATCTGACACATGAATTGTGGAGATGATGGGCCGAATCTTGAATAAAGTTCGAGAGTCTTTTGGATACTTAGTACTAAGTAAGGCCCTCCGGGCGGTCCTGGACCCGGAAAGTCGGAATAACACACGTGATGCATGACGTACAATATGCGAGCGCCGAGTCACAGTAACGCTCTTTCGTGATCAAGCGATTGCCTACACACATGTACAATCGCTTATACCTTTTGTCCGTCGCAACAGCAGTCTGGTGCGACACCCAAAGATAAGTCAACTACGCATCATGATTAGTCATGGCATGATTGAGACTAACTTGAATTTCAGACGACTCATCAAGCTCGGAAATATTAGTTTGAACCGGAAGTGTCCGATTCGAATAAAGTTGGCCAGCTAACAAGGCTCATTGAATTGCAGCAGAAGACCTTGGGCATTGCGACGAACAGTGGGCGAGTCAACAAAGGCCAAAGATATGGGACAATCGTGAGCAATATGATCTGCAAGTTGATCGACTAAATTGCATGCACAAGTTCACAGGTTTTTGCGATTTCCGAGTCGGAAGTCCTACTAGTCACATCACTCATGATCATAAAACATCGGATGGAATACAACATGGTCGGAAAGCGCCAAGCACCTGACAGACCGGTGATTGCCGATTATGACCGAGATGTCATCCTTTTTTGTGTAGTCCAGTCAAATGTGAAAGGTAACGTTCTACTAACTCGTTGGATGAACTGGCCAAACTTTATCAACAAGGTCGTGCTGCCATTGCCAATAATTCGACAGACTCTGTGCACTCGCCGGCGATTATGGTGGATTCAGCCTACTATCAACACTGACACCGACACGATGAAACAGGGCTGTGTCATGTTTGCTTGAACCATTTAACAGTACTCGAGTCGCATGCTGCGCGCATTTTTTGACCCCACTGCCTAAAACTTGTGCACAAGCGGGGCCAAATTTCTGGTGTCGCCTCTTTCATTTGTGATGGACGTGCAGCAGTTCTTCAGTAGCATGAAAAATCGCCAGTAAGCCTATCCATAATATCTTCGCCTTTTTTGCCACGTTGATACAACCTACTCTAGACTCCTCGCTATTGCGGGAGAGACTTTTCTGATCTATGACCATATTCTCACGTTCCCTCTCGAAGTTCGTATATCCCTTCCTTTGCAATATTGCTTCTCTGATAACCAGTATCGAAAGGTGGATTATATCTGGAACGCGCCGTGGTCTTCAGTCAAGGGCATATTTCTCTTCAATCGTTACGGAAACTTGATCGGACAGACTTTTTGGACCCTCGAGGAGCTGGGAATCCTCAGTCACGGATCGAACGAGGTGCATATATCTCTCAACCATGAGTTCAAGGAATCTTAACCTCTTTACATCAGTTTTGTGTTCACTTCCAATGGATAACTGCAATTTTTGCAGTCATGGCACAAGAGTCCATCCACAGTGAGGTTTATCTTTAGCATAGGTGATACCTCACTGATGGTGACCTAACATATAGTTTTGGTTCTATTACGGGCGTGGGCCATCTGGGGATGCAAATATTATCTTGCAATTGCAATGGTTACCGCATATGTTCTCTATCTATCTGCTTTCATCGTCACGGTGGTGGTCCAGTTTGTTAAGTTGGATTGGAAACTAGGTGCGCGAGATGATTTTCAGCAGAGACGAGCAACTGAATCCAGATGATAAGTTACGTTCTTATTTCTGGCGGAGACCGGCGTCTGTTTCATACCAAGTTGTGAGTCCTGACATACCACTATTTACGATGCCTCTCTGAAAGACTCGATCGTACACATACTAGCCTCGAACACTGTGGGTTTTTTGCTATCATTTCATATCTGTAAAAGTGACACTTTCATTCATCCCACCTTGTGCAGTTTCAATGGATTTTACCGCTGATGTCGTGAGTGAATTCTGGAAATGTTCATTGACTACATTGACACAAACGCGAGGTCCGTAGAGGAACACTGGACGCCATTTTGACTGTTATGGTATCATATTCACTGTTGAAACTTCTCAGGGGGTCACACTCTTTCCAACCCTCACTCGTTCTTCGTGTTCTGGTCAAGGATGGTGAGGAGATGCAATTTTTTGTTCAACATGAACTGACATTTCGCCTAGCTCTCCTGTATTTTTTTGTGTGTCCACACGTGTTGTGGTGAATGATTCATTGACAAATACGTACAGATAGATCTCCTCGTAGTCGCGATAGGCATCGTGTGCAGGTAAGTCGTCTCCACAGAGGTTTACTCGGTTGCTTATACGCTCATTGAAAATCCAGGACCGTGTATGCCGAGGTGAGGTCGTGCGCACGCATCTCTGAGATATTTATCAAACACAGTTACAAAGGACCCACGCAATATGCTCATGATGCCGTACGTCGAGTATTACCCCGACTTGTCTGGTTTATGACGCCTGACGCCCTCGTATGCGAAAGTTTGATCCCACTCATTACTGTTACTGGGCAACGGGTCGTCTTGAACCTTCGAAGACTACGACCACGACCTAACCTAGTGCAAACGCGCGACCGGAATATGGAAGCAGGCCCTGGTGTGGGCTGGCGGTCGCTCGAGTGTCGCTCGACCGACAACCTTCAAGCGGAACCCAGGCTGCACGGCGCCGAAAATGGGGGTGCGATCGAGCTGTTCGTAGTGGAAGATCCGAGAGATTGATTCACAAGGGGGTGGAAGCGAGTTGCAGGCTCCATTTCGGCGCTGCATACTACGTGCTTGAGGGGACGAGCAGTGGTTTGCTCCGCTACTCACGTAGAGAAATACCTCGATGTGACTCTTCCAACCTCCAACGCGAACGATGCAGATCAATCTACAAATACACTGTAGTGTTCGAATTTCTTATATAGGAACGAAAAAAAAGGTCTCCCTGTAATTGTCCTGATAAAGTTCCTTCCCCGAAAAGATGCTCGATTGCCGCCCTCGCAGTTTCACCCTGAATTCGTTACGACGACCGGTCGCTCAAGTGCTCGGCCGACTGCCAAGACAAAGGATCCGGGTCTGGTTCCACATTCCGTTCCTCAATTTGCGCCAAGGTGGCCTGAAATTTGAGTTCTCGTAAATTCAAGATGACACGTTGCCCAGTGATAGTAAGGAGAGGGAAGCAGCTTTCGTGTAAAAGAGTCAGACGTCATGCACGGGCGTAATCAAGGTGTCATCCACACGCACGGCAACAAGAACAAATTCATATGTTGCGTTTCCTGTTGTCATGATATCGTCTAGTGAAATTGTCATGAAAAAGCATGGTTGGGATCTCTTACTTGTGGAAACGCAGTTCTGGAAAATTACCGTCAGAATGTGCGACCGGAGATACCTTTCTATGGTAGGACGACTCACTCGCCAAAAAGGCCCGCTGAACCGATTGCAATGTTTGCCTGTGTGGGGGTGTCAACAGACTGTCTTCCGCTAGTATGCCGTGGCAACACACCAGAAGATATAAAATAGCTAGATCATGAAATGTCAGTTCATGCTAGTTCACGCTGGACAAAGATTGGATCGCCTCACTATCCCTGGCTAGAAGACGGAGTAGAGAACTGGATTGATAAGATTGTCTTTTCTTGAGGAGTTTATAAATCGAATAAAACATCATGATAGATAGAATGATATCCAACACCATCCTATTTTTTTTTTCTTGTCAGCGTCGTCGTCCACTTGGTAACCCCATTCAGAATCCACTCACGATATCACCGGCATCATCCATAACATCTGAACAAGGTGGGGGGGTATCAGTCAGTGACTCGATTTACGGATGTTGCTGGTGAGAACCTCATGAACCTACAATGTTAGCTATCGGTCCGACAAAAACGTTTAGAGGCGAATTTTGAAGGGAAGGGAAGATGACTGGCTCACAGGTAGCAGGGAAATGACAGACACCATTCTGCGCTGACAGGGTGTCTGGTCCGAGTTCAGCTGGCTTTCTCTGCTTGAAGATCACGTTTTACGCACTGTCATTCGAACCGAGCACCGCGGAATAAATCAGCAATCCGATGAATGTA
The DNA here is from genome assembly GCA_038091455.1 of Leccinum uliginosum. Classification (NCBI taxonomy): domain Eukaryota; kingdom Fungi; phylum Basidiomycota; class Agaricomycetes; order Boletales; family Boletaceae; genus Leccinum; species Leccinum uliginosum. The sequence goes on along the minus strand of JBBPOM010001396.1, from coordinate 6,748 downwards.
ACCAGGTAGGCAACATATAAGGAAATCATTGCGACGGCAATGTAATATTCACACCCCCAGATGATCCACGCCCGAAGTAAAACTGAGACTTGTGTAGATTGTCAGCTCGAAGTGCAACCCACAGGAAGAAGTAAACGCTCACGCTGGATGGACTCTCGTGTCAGAAGACCATATGCAGCAAGAAACCATTGAAAATGCAAACAAAACTGGTTTGATAATAAGAGACTGAGGATCCTTTGAAGGGCCGCAGCTGAGATGAATGGGTGTGTGTACCTTTGTCGAGCCGTGACCGAGAGTTCCCAGTTCCTCGAGCGTATAAAGAGTCTGTCCGATCAAGGTACCGTAGCGATTGAAAAGAAATATGCCCTTGACTGTAGACCACCGCGCATTCCAGATGAGATCCACCTAAATTTGAACATACTCTTAGTAGAAGCCTGCCTTGTGAGGTTGACTCGACTTCAGGGGCGGACATACCTCTGCCAGGAAAGTCATTAGAAAATCATGAATTAACAGGACTTCTCCTGCGACAGCCAGATGTCTATTATCGACTACATCAATGTTGGAAAAACAGGTTAGCGGAGGGATGGTACTTGCTGGCGTCTGTATAATGACACAGCGGCTGAGGCTTGAGATAGGGACTCCATCTTGGACGCGAACGAAAACTGTGCGGCAAATGGTGATCTTGGGGAAGTGGAATTCAGAACGATTCCCGTTGGCACACAGTCTGAGCCCGAGGTCGTCCACTTGTACTCTTCGATTCATGATATTTTCGTCGTGCCGGGAATCGGAAAGAATGTCACTCGGTCTCGATCCAACGTCAGACATATGTCAAAGTTGATTGCTTATGACTTCTGTCTGTCAACTGTTCGTCTATTAATATCGATATCGTTAGTAGACCATGGCTTGTTCGACCCCTATGCAGCAAGCCAATCATGTTGACGACCTCGAAGGGCCCTGACCTAAACCTCGGTGAAAATCAGAGAGTGGGCCCGAAGTTCAGAATTGGGTGCTACAGCCAGAAAAAAATAGGTGTGATTAGTAGATATCCAATACAGTAATAAGAAACATGACATTGTACGTAGGGCTTTGCACAAGCGCTGTTTGTGACGCGACAGTCGGCAGGTAACCACCACCGATGTTAGGGTCAGGCAGCTCGATTGTCCTGGAGACGAAACATTCGAGGTCGTTATGTCAATTTCGAAAAGACGTTATCGAGAGCCTCGGCATGTAAAGCCGCAGCGTCGACGCTGGGTTGACAAGAGTTATTGCCATAAAATCTGAGATTGGTCGTGTCGTCGCCCTCACTGAGAGCAATGAGCACCGCAGTGATTTTCTGAGTTTTTGAATTTTTAGATGTAGTATTTGGTACAGTTGCGCGAGTTCAAGATCTATCATGATGCAAAGTACGAACCAAGTGATGCGAGCTAGCTTTGGCTGGAGGGTCCGAGTCTCGGTGGTGAAAATGCTAATTGGGTTCCGAAGGAGTTGATGAAAGGAGTCAAGCGTTCCGGGATTCGGAAGCTCGTTGCTCCGGAGGTGACACGTGTCGCCGTGCCTGGCTCCAACCTATCGTCCGTTCTTCCGACCTATTCATCGCTCGATCATGAACGCAGCGTTTGCATGCGCAACGTAACGACCCTATCGACAAAGACAAAACTTTGACTTGAACCGCAGTGCATCCCCACTGGGGGTACTTGTAATACAATCCAACAACAGCTTGGTCCAGGCAGCTCTAGTAAACCCATTCCCTACACGTCTTCGATCACCTCGACGTAATTCGCTACCAACCCCACCAATCAGTTTCAAGGGACTCGACACCGAGACCGACCCGAGAACGCACCTGGGAACATTCCTACCTCCCCTCTCGCATTCTTGCCCTGCCACCACCCCTCCCCGACTTCCTCAATCTCTGTGATCCGCTCGCCTTCGTGGAACGCGATCTCGTTGTCCTCAGCCGCTTCGTAGCTGATCACAGTTTGCGTCGGGTTTTAAATCCAGTGACATCGGGTTTGAATTGGATCGAGTTGCGAAAGAATCCATCGAGCACAAGAACAAAACACACATGATCAGCAACACCCCAGAATCAAGCACTGGGCAGCCGACGGCCCGATAACTCACTCGTACACCGCCACAGCGACGACACCTTCTTCGGTTGGCTGAGTCGGTGGAGGCGGCGGCGGCGGCGCAGGGGTTGCAACAGGCTACGCGTCGCCGCATCGCGAACCCAATTCAATTCGGGATTCACAAAAAGAAAATGTCGTGTTTCAGAACTTCGATCGCCCTTTTGTGAAGAAATACTTACCGCGACAGGAGCGGGCGGCGGCGGTGGAGGTGGAGGTGGAGGTGGAGCCTCCTCCTCTTCCGGAGCTTCTTCAGGCGTTTCAACGAGTTCCACGTAGTTGGCTGTCGTAGACCATAGTCAAACACAGAATCCAGAGAAACGGCGACGACGTACCTGGGAACAACCCAGTCTTCGCCCCTCCCTGCCCGACCCCACTCCACCACCCTTCGACGACTTCCTCGATCTGCTCGATCATCTCGCCCTCCACGAGGTTCATCTCATTGTCTTCTGCAGCCTGACAAGAGAAACGTGACATTAGGGATCGTGTTGAACGCTGTACGACGAAAGAAAACGTACTTCATAGTCATATACGACGACCGCACAGATGCCTCCACCACTGTGAACCTGATCGTGAGCATCTGCTGGGGCGGGTTCAAATTCTGGTTCTTGTTGTATGCTCAGAGATCCGAATTGCGCGACTGGCGGGGGTGGAGGCGGAGGCGGCGGAGGTGGTGGTGGCTAACGAAGATCAGACTCGAGAAGCCTTTCCATTTGGTAGGATGTCTCACCGGAGCTTCCTCTTCTTCTACCTCTTCTTCGACGTAGCTTGCTGGCGCTACGGGAGGAGGGGGTGGCGGGGGCGGAGGGGGCGGAGGTGGAGGTGGAGGTGGAGCAGCTTCTTCCTCCTCCACTTCTGGCTCTGGCTCTGGCTCTGGAATATATGCAGGCTGTGGAACAGCGCGCGGTCTAGAAGCCAACGGAGGCGCAGGGGGCGGAGGTGGCTACGAAGGAATGATCAAAGGCGTCAGTCAGTCACCCAACCAAAACACTCACCGGCGGCGCGACCTCTGGCTCTGGCTCGGGCTCAGCAGCTCGTCTCGCAACGCCCCCGCCTGTAGCAGCAGCGGCACGGGAGCCAAAGCGACCCGAGGAAGCGGCACTGACTCCCGTCGAGACCGGCGACTGCCACGAAGCAGCCTTGCTCTGTTGCTCTTCCTCCTCGACCTGCTTCTTTGCAAGCGCCTGCCGCTCGGTCCACGTAAGCTTCTTGCCTCCTCCAACAGCCGTGGTACCAAATCCGGCGCGGGCACGGGGAGGAGGTGGCTGAGCTTGTGCTTGTGCTTCGAACTGCTGAAAGGGATTCCTGAGTTTTCCTGGGGTCAACTTGATGGGCGTATATGCGGTTCCCTAGGTGGTTGTCAGGGAGGAAAGATACAGAGAGAGAGAGGACTCACTACGGGCGCGATCCGGTCCTCCTCGGAAGGCTTGGTGGGTACGTTCGATGACACCATCGGTGCAGGTGGCGATGGGACGGCGCGCGCGGCAGGCGTGTACGACTTGAGAGAACGGATAGGTGAAGCGACAAAGCAGCGGTTCTATCGGATACTTACCGACGCAGTGGGTCGAGGTGCGCTGGGCAGCGCAGGCGGACGCGGAGCAGTGGGAAGCGCAGGCTTTGGAGGTTCTGCACCCCAATCGTCGTCATCGCGCACGTTGCTCGGCGGTGCTGTCTTCATTGGCGCCGAAACGGGAGCACCGAACACGGGGCGTGGTGCAGTCGGCATGGGGGGCTTGGCGGCCGCAGCAGAGGGTCTCGAGTAGGCTTGAGTGGACGATGCTGAGGTGTTGGTCTGCGGAGGAGGAACGCGCCGCATGGCTGCGATATCGGGCCTGCCGATGGGGGTGTAGTTAGTGCCCACTGGGGCGATGGGCTCGAGCTTGCGCGCTTTTTCGTTGTGGGTGGAGTACTTTGAGCCCGATGCTGCTTCTACGCGCTGCATGATGAGGGCGGGGACTACATCGGACTGACAGGGCGAGATGAGATGAGATTATCTGTTGGGATGAACAAAGGGACGGACCTCGTTACGGGCGTTGATGACGACGTGGGTGCCACGGAGGAACCTGGCGACGGCACCCGAGTGGGTGTTGAAGAGGCCCTTCTTTGCCTCTGGTACGCCGTCGCCGCACCAGTTTATCTGGACGAACTTGACTAGGTTGCTCTGTGGTGATAATTATAGAGACATGTACGAAATTTGATGGAGATTCGGACGAACGTTTGGATCGATCACTCTTGCGAATGCGTATTGGATTCTGAGAACGGGGCGGTGAGTCGTAGTACGTTACGTCGACCATCACGAACCTTCCGTCCGAGAACTCTTCCTGTAGTTCTTCCAGCCCGCCATTTCCTGTGGACTGTACTTTGAGATCGTTTGTACCCTTGTCATAAGTGAAGACGGCCCAGTCGATGTCCCTTCCTGCGACGACGTTCTGGTACGCGTCGCCGATTTCCTTGCTGGATAGATTGACTTGCAGAGACATTACAAAGGAAAGGTGGGTGTAATCACGTGATGTACTAGATATCTGGAATGTCTTCTTTCCAAGCGATCCCCGTCGCTTTCGAGATGCGCATCGCAATGTCCCGGACAGCCCTCACCTCCTCCTTGCTCGCACCATTCCTCATCGCACCCTGCAAGTGCCATCCGATCTGCCGTGGCGCGTCCATGGCGACAAGGGCAGCGATCATCGCAAAGGATGTCTCCATCGGCGAGGTTGCGCCCATGAAGGCGTAGCAGTAACCATACGCTAGGTTGTTCACGTAGTAGCCTGGTCGGTACCCAAGTTCAGATCTCGCGACAGAGACAGAGATACGGGACGCACCGAGGTCGGGATAGATGGCGCTCAGCAGTTCCTTGGTCGATTTGGCCGTCTCTCCGTACGTCTGATCAAAGTACTCCCTCCCAGCGTGAGTGAGCTCCTCGATCGACGGATCCGGGTTTCTAAAGATGTGAATGAGAAGTGATCGGAACGGGAGACACACCACGCACCGCAGTGTCTCTCGATCTTGAAGCTCGAGAGGGGTCACGTTGTGGAGCAGGACGAGCGCATTGATGACCTATTATAGGGACGATCAGGATGGTCGGTGATTGGGGATGGAGCAGAAGGACCCTTGGGTATCCACAGATCTGGCCGGACTTGAACACTGCGTCGCGGATTTTGCGTGCGGCGGCGATGCGATCCTCGAGCGATGCACCGATCGCATCGAGATCGTCGAGCACGTACTGGAACACGAGCGGGACGGCCTCGGGGCAGTTGCTCGCGCTGAAGGTGATGGCCGCGACGGCGTACCAGGGGCTCTTGACGTACGAAGACTGGGCCGGGTACAATTGCTTGAGGGCGGAGAGGAACTCGGGCGTTGCGATCTGAGCCATTACTCAAAGGTGTCGTAACCCGGAACTTGAACTTTGCCGAGACTCAACTTGAACTCACCCACGAGTCATGGTGGCAGGCAAGTAGACCTCCCGTTTTCAAACCCGTCTTGACCTGACTTTTCCAGTTAATCTCGACCCGACCGTCGACTTTGTCGCCGGAACCGCCGCTGGTAAGTCTACCCGCCCATCGTCATCCTCATCGTCTCTTCACCCGCCGAGGACTAGGCGTCGTGGGGCTTCTGGTCGCCCACCCGTTCGACACAGGTAAGCCCACAGCAACGAGCCTCGACACTGAAAACACACTGACATCGGCAACCGGGCAGTCAAAACCCGCTTTCAGAACCCAGCCATTTACTCCAAATACAAGTCTACGCTCGACGCCTTCGGCACAATCATCCGAGAAGAACGATTTACAGGTCTATACAAGGGCGTCGTGTCACCTCTGGTGAGCCATTTCTCTTCCTTCCCGTCTCTTGGTACACAAATCCGTGATGGCTAGGCGACATGCGCGTTCATGAACGGCCTCGTTTTCTCCTCATACAAGTTCTTCATGAGGGCGCAGCTCGACGACCCCACGTCCGTCCCCTCGCTGACCCAAATAGCCCTCGCAGGCACTGGCTGCGGCATCGTGACATCGTAAGTCAGAACCATGGGTCCCTCGTTGAAATTCAAACGAAAACAAATCCCACCTCGCAGGCTTATCGCGAGTCCAACAGAACTCGTCAAGATACGCCAGCAAAACGTACTCGCAAACGACCCCACGAACGCATCCGCGGTCAAGGTCGCGCTGGCCATCTTTAGGAAGCACGGCATCCGTGGGCTCTATCGCGGTCTGAGCGCCACCGCGCTCCGTGATACTGCGTATGGCACCTACTTTCTGACGGTATGCCTTCCGCCGCTCTCCAACGTGGTTGACGATCGATGACGGGCAGTACGAAGCAACGTGTCGGTATTTCAAGCCCCCATCGTCATCCGCCCCCGATCACTCCTCGTTGTTGTTAGAGATCGATTCGGACGCGCGTGCTTTGCCTTGGTCGGCGCTCTTCCTCGCGGGCGGGTTGGCTGGGATCGCAGGCTGGTTAGCCACGTTTCCGATGGACCTCGTCAAGACGCGGATGCAGAGCACCGATCCGGAGCCCGTGGCCGATCGGACCGGTGTCAGCACAAGCGCGACGCCGAGTGGGAGTCGGAGTTTGAGCACCAGTGCCAGCAAGCTTCCTGTGGACCCTTATCGTACGATCCTGTCGACGGTGGTACA
>JBBPOM010001395.1:0-11116 GCA_038091455.1 Leccinum uliginosum | reverse complement strand
TCCGTGTTGTGTGGCGAGTTACTGTTGCGTTCCAGGAGGCAGGTGTGAGTTTCGACAGTTGGGGTTGCCACCATGCTCACTGACTTCATACTGTGCATAGGTTTCCATGAACGTGCCGCTGCGCTCTTCCAAGCGCAAGCAGTACTGTAGGTCCCGCGCTCTTGACAGAGAACCTTATTGATAAAATGAACAGTACATTTGAGGTTCCTCAATCGTTGTATGGACTGCCTGTTGACACACAACTCGACTCTCTGGAAGGATTCTGGGAATCATAAGTACCGCGCGTTGGAGAACCTAATGCTGAAGGCTGGTCCTCGTGGGTTTCCGGTGGAAAACCAAAGGCTACTCCACCCAGTCTACCAACGTCAATGGATATTGATTCTATCTCACCCGATCCGTTCATTAGATGGTATAACGATGAGGCACGGGCAGACAATGTCTCACGCATCCCCGCCCGCTACGAATCGGGTGTCTCTGGCCCCTACGCAACCGTATTATTGTCGGATATCAAGGCCCTTTACTTCAGCTGACGGGTCAAAGAGCTAAAAATGCGTTTCGCCTCATATGGCTTTCTATCATGGGCCTTCACATTTACGGGTTTGAAAATACTTTCGGTGGTCGTGTACACACCTCGCAACTGCATCGCGGCTTTCTTCCATATTCCCGCAGCCGGTGAGGATACGGTAGTTACTTGCTGACTCTCACGCGGGCGTGCTCGTTAGGAAAGAGTGCGAGTACGGATCGGCCTTCGGATCCGACTTGTCAAAGATTGGAGCTCAGAGGTACTTGGGCCACTAGATTGGGTGGGGACTCAAGACTACTGGAGGATGTGGTCAGCGAAAGATATCCAGGGTGTACACGAAGAGTTTGTGAGGGCTATCTTCAACCAACTCCGGTGTGGTGCAGAAGATTACCAACTTGAATAGGATGTGTATGCTTTGGCATTTGAAGCCTCGTTCGATGTCAAGAGGTTGGTACTGTCAGTCCAGTTTGTGGCTAGCAAGCATGCTGACCAACGTTTGTAGTGCCGTGAAGCTTTCGCGAACTCTCTTGTCACTCGCTCCACTTCCACACTGGGCAGCGCGAACGTCTTCGCGGACGAATTGAAGACGCACGGAAACTCTATCATACTGTTCTTATTTCGACGCGGCATTCACCTACGCAAGCATATGTCGGACAAATGTGGTGGGACTGGGCCGTACTGGAATGGTTGAACGGCGACCAAGACGTCGCCCTCCAGGTGGTGATGCGTTCAGGGAACGTTAATGGCACACGGGACATGATAACTCTTCGCGCCAAGCGTAATCTGGAAGACATCATCGATATTACACATGGGATGTGGAGAAACCGCGAAACATGGATAAAGCTACGAGCGCCAGTGATGGATTTGCTGACCGGTTCGTCATTACCCGCGATGCTGACGATCTTTGACTCGCAGTCCGCCAGAGCCGGGCAGGCCCTGCGAGAAAGCTTGATGGTAACATCGCTGGTGATGTTGTACTATGACCACACTGTTGTCCCGCGCACTGCTGCATCACCCACGGTACTGCGGGATCGACTGCAGGTCGACGCTATTGGGATGTACCCGAACAACACGATTGTGCTCGGGATGTTCTTGGAGGCCGAGAAGTGTGGGTTGCGGGATGGGAGAGGGGGCGCTGGGAGGTCGAAGTCGAACGGACGCGGTATGGACTGATGGCCGCAGTGGAGTGTCAGGTGAGTTGGTCCCGGTTTTGCGGCAGGGTGCTAACTGGCAGACCAGGACGAGGAACAACGCGATTATGTGGCGGATTGTTCTCGAGTTCGAGATCCGGACTGGGCAGATGCAGCGGGCCAAGAGTCTACTTCATAGGGCCGTCGGGGAAAGCCCCCTCTCAAAAGGTACGTGAACACGGTGGCATTCGAAAGCAGCGGTGTGCTAATATAGTGCAGGACTCTATCTACTCGTATTCGGACCTCTACGGGAAGTGTTCACGGCGCAAGAGCCGGCGGGGTTTGTCGTAGGGTTGAGGATCAATCGATTGGCATGAGGTATGTGCTTCTCGCGGGTTTGAATGTTCTCGCTGAGTATACCCATATTTTATAGTTTCGTTGATCCGAACTACATTGGAATTATTAGATCAGCACCTCAAGATGCAATGCCGATTCCTTGACAATCGCGTGCTAAGTACATACGCCTAGCGGTCAACTCGGCACCCATGTTCTTGACGAAGACGTCGCTTCACAATGCGGCCCGAGGCGGGTGGTGAAGGAGAAGAGACGCGTTCGGGTGGTAGATCCTGTGCGTTCGTAACACGGGAAATACATAAATCAAATCGATGTCGACGCAGGCAAGAGAGAGTGGGCCGTTTGGGTAGTCTCGGGTGGGTACTTGAAGTCGGTAGGTTAGTGGAACACCGTACCAGATCATCGAGTACGTGCGGATTGAAGTGTACAATCATGTTCGAACACTGCCCGGCTCGTCCCCAACCAACCCGATTGCACCTAGTATCCCGCCGCCCGCGTGCTAACGACCCTGCTCCAATAAATGGTGCTCCTCGCTCAGCTCCCCTCCAGGCGTTCATTTATTCGCGTTTGTAATATCTTGCAACGCTTGTGGTACTGGCGAAATGCGGAGACACTGATTATGTCGAGTGTGACAGTCCACGTTATCAGTGGCCCCATCAGCGTCACAGTCACTGATTAAGCGTGACTTTACTTTTGTGCCTCCCACTCAGGTTCCCACTCATCCGAGTCGTATATCACCCACAGAACCATGAATATGGACGATCCTGGTCAACACTTAAATCCTCCCATGTCGTATGTACATCCTGTCACTATCCTTGGCAACGTGCCGAACGGGTTCTAAGTCGGCAAAGATGATGGTGATCAAAGGTTCGCCGTTCAAACGACAATGCTTCTGTCGTATGCAAGCTCACCTTCTTTTGCTTCAGACATCGAACTTCGTACACTGGAGTGGCAAAAGCTCTCGATTGTGAGGGAACATCAACTCGAATTTTCCGTACGCGATACATCACGGATGTCGAAGGAAAGCGAAGGAGAAAACTTTACCATTCATGGAATGTGAATTTGTTTTGGTGGGTACATTTTCTCCGTTCCGTTCTATGGCAGGGAAGTGAATAGTATCAGTGATGGCGAGGAGTGTTCCACCCTCGTCGTGAAGGTTTATCAAAAGCATCTCACGCGAAAGGACAGCAGTTTCGCTGGTACTGTCGGTTGCGTTCTGGAAATTTTCAAGGATGGCGGTAGTATGAAGTCATTTATATCATGATTTCTGCTGATGTGATCTCTGATCCAAGTACTCGAGGAGCCTCTCCCCAACTGGGGTGGTATCCGGTCGTTCTGGGTTTACGATCAAGTTTGCTGTAATTGCCAACATCCAAAGCCTAGGCCACTCGAGCAGAACCGTGAGTCGCCCTCGCTTCCTGTGTAGGCAAACGCTGATGCGGTCTTTCAAGCTTTCATCAAGGTCAATCGGGACGATCGCAGCAACTGTGCTGCAGGGCAGTCCCCGAACGCGAGCCCGAATTAACAAACCGGCCTCCCGCCTTCATCCCTCCAGACTTAAGTCTACCGTGAAGATCATTACTACGAGGATGCGACAGCGGCCCATTTCCAGCCTACCACGATGCCCCCATGCCCCCCACAAACAGCCAGCTTGCTGCGCCATCTCCGTCCTCGTTCGTTTCCATACACCCAAGTCCCCCTCCTCCTGTCGGCTCGCCGTACCCTTATCTCTTATCCCACGTCCATCGCAATTACGCAATGCATGCCGTCCCGACCGCCCCGTCTACCAGCTACGATCCGAACGACATCGAAGAGTAATTACATTCCTCACTGAGCCATCAATCAGTCATCCTCCCTTTCCCGTCCAGCCGTGGCAGAGGACTGAAGCGGGGCGAAATGTTGTCTGACTAGTACGCGTCCCTCCGTCGGGCGGAGGCGTTGTGGCGAAGCAAAAGGTGGTCAAGCCACCACCGCGGGTGGAGAGAGCACGCAGGTGTGAGATACGAGTCCGGAGTCGTATCCTTCCCGGGAGGAGACGGCGGGAGAGGGGGTGAGGAGCACGAGGAGCCGGAGTAGGTGAACGGGGACGGGTATGACAGTGGCGATGACGACGTCGAATGGGTCGACGAGAAAGGCGACAAGGAAGAGCTACTGGATCTCGAGTGTCATCCGTCATTCATACCAAACGTGGACAAGAGGCGGCGGAAATGGAAGGATGCAGCAAGCGGTACGCTTTTGCTGGTTCTGTTCTGGTTCTGTTCTGGTTGTGAACTGCGTACTGATACGTTTCTACATAGTTCTATTCCAAGCGTTCATTTGTGCAACGATGATTTCGCTCGCGGCCCCGTCGCATTTGACCAAAATACATGTGCTGACGTTGCGCTCCGTGTGACGCGATCAGCTCTTCGAGTCCCCTATAATGGTGCAGATACACACGGCCTTTAAAGGCACTGCTGCACCGCATCCTGCCAGTGTTGGAGCGATACGGTCGCGCACGATTACGGTTTCGATCATGGAGCACCTTCCAAGTTCTCTGCTATCATGAACCAGTCACCCAGGTGGGGTCGACGTTCTCAAGGGTTACTTAGCGCTGATACCAAGCCTGCACAGAGACCTCGTTAAGCTCACTCAAACTGTCGATCAAGTACAGGCCCTCCTCATTCATGGAAGCTATTGCGGAGAAAACTCTTGCCTCCACCATAACGCTCACCGCTGCTCGTGGGCCGTGGCAAGTCTGCAGCTTTGGATTTCGCAATCGCAGTCGCACTGGCGCACGGGTATTCAACTATATCTGTAGCGAGTCCGAGCCGGAAGATGAAGACGCTGTTCGAGTTCGTCTTCAAAGGATTGGACGCCTTAGATACACGAAGAGCATCTAGACTACGTACGACATATCCAGAGCACGAACCCTGATTCTTGTAAGACTATCATTAGAGTCAACGTGTCTCGTCAGCATCGTCAAACTGTACAAGTTGGTCCCATAAATCAATCAGCGTTATCTTGCTCACATCGTTGACAGTACATCCAATCCAGAGATGCCCGTGTCTTAGGCCAATCTAGCCTCGTCATTATTTGACGAGGCTGAGGTTATGCCACTTCCTCTTGTGGGCAACTACCTAGAACCATACCTCGTGTTCATGGCTTCGACCATCAATAGATACGAAGGCACCGCTCGTTCTTTTTCCTTCAAATTCATCCAACAATTGCGCGAAGTACCAGACCCTCCTCTCTCACCAAGAACACCACCGGTGGAGGACTGAACTTTGTCGTGTTTTCGTCCTTGATAATATGAGTTTCGGCGTTGGTGGAAAGTGAGTGACATTTTCCGAGCGTGTTGATCGGCACTCATCTCCACCTCCCTTTTCAAGTCTTCCAGTGGACGGTACGCACTGAACGTTGAAAAGACGCGCATAGCCGAACCCTTCGTTCTTTAGGTGCACTTTGTTTAGAATTTATACCCGCATCACACCAAGTAATGGATTTTGTCGCGAGTCGCGTTTGGTATTCCGTTGACGCGTGCCTTTTCCGCAGTGGACTCTTACATTACTTTCCGTGTGGTGGTCGTTCGGGTAGCTGCTCGCTTCCCTGATCGCCTGGGGATTTATTACAAACTACTCGTGCGATCCCTCGATAGGACCCCTCGATAACCTTTGGAAAGTGCCCCAAGTCGGAGAACATGCCAGTGGGCTGGAGGTGTACCCTGTACGTTCAAATTTGTGGTCTGTGCACTCGTCAGCTCACGTCGTGTAGGTTCACGCTGTCAGTATCAGTCAGTCGGTGTTGGCTGACGAGGTTTTGAGACTGAATACGTTGCCTGGGTAGTGGGGCAGTCACGTTCGTGGCATTCATCATGCGTTACTTTGTGTTCAATTTACATGAATCACCCAAACACCTTCTGGCTCAAGGACGCGACGATGAGACGATCATGGTATTGTCTCCTTCGGAATGTATACGGCTCGATCGACCGATCATTACACTGTTTTAGGTTCATGAACATATCGTGCGTCGCAACGGAAAGACCATTTGCCTCAAGATCGTGGATTTACAAAAAATCTCGGAAACGGCCATCAGAGCTCCGACAAATTGGCGAAAATCCCTGCGCCGCTCGTTCACTGATGTGTCCTTGTGCGTACATTTACACTCTGGGGTGGTCTTAGTTGACAGACGTTCTCTCAGCTCTCACATCAAGCCGCTCTTTCCCACTCCTCGACTGGCAATCAACACATCGATCATCATTTTCATCTGCCAGGGGTTCGTACTGGTGTTTGAACCAGAAAAACACGCAGACACGCACTTTTCTCGTCGCCAGTCTCATCGATATCGCGTATCCTCTGTACAACGCTCACCTACCACTGCTCCTCGAAGCCTGCGGCTCCTCGACAGGCTCGGTCATCGCGTGCTGGGTCGTCGATCGCACGCGCGGCGTGGGCAAGTTCACGGTCGGCGTTCACTGAGTTTTCGGCCGTGTTCAAACAACGTCCGCGTCGGTGCTCGGATGGACGTGTACGATCAGTCTCGTGCAGTCCGTTGTTGTTACTTTGTTTGTCTTGTATGATGCGCTAATCCATCTTTTTCCGTTTGCTTTCCAGGATCACGGTACGTTTTTTTCTATGTTGAAGCCGGAAAGAGGACGTGCGGACCGCTGACCAGTCCCCCTACATAGATGTACGGAATCCTATACGCCTACATCCCCGAGTCGTTCCCCGCTCCGCATCGGCGGCTTCATTGCATCGCTCATCAAGATCGCTACAACGCCGAAGACGGGCACTTGCTGCCGACCCAGCCAATGGGTGCGTTTTTTTTGTTGCGTTCCGTCGCTTGTTTTGATTGGACGACTGATTGCTCACTCTAGGCCCGTATACGTCTCGGCAGCCTTTGTTCATGGTCTCGGCGGTCCTAACGTTGTTCCTTCCCATCGAGGTGCGGGGTTTCTTTCCTGTTTCTATGTTCCTGGACACATTTTGGTCTAACGCACGTATGTACGCTAGACCGCGGGGCATGGCGCGCTCTAACACTACCGAACTCGAACGAAACGTTATCCCACAACTGCATCGCGACCACATCTACCTCTCAAAAGACTACCGCTGGTCCTACCAATGCACCCAAAACGCGCTCGCTGCAGGAAATAAAGCTAGAAGACACCGATACGTGCTCAGATTGTGTCCGCTGAGATAGAGAGGAGGTGAACATACATGCGCCGCTTTGCAAGGTAAGGTAGTCATCAATTAATTCGTACGCTCCGGTTTCATCCTCTTTTCTGCTTGTCTTTCCCCGATGATACGGTCATCACCTCGACCGAACTTTCGTGTTGCCGTTTGATCTCAAACGCATTGACTCGTACGCTAACAACATGGTCGACTACTACTACCTCATCTTAGACTTTGCCTTACGTCGCGGGATGATGTGAGCCTGCCTGCTGCCACACAAGCATCGATATTTGTTGGCATGGGCCTCCAGAGAAAGTCCATCAAAGAAGTCGAGGTAGGTGTTCTTCGTACATCACCTTGACGGTGCTCAATTGTTTGATTTCCGACGTACAACGCTCGACCAGCAAAAAGCGTTTTCATTGTTCAACAAGCTGATCCAAATGATTAGCAAGAAGTTGACGGACATGAAAAAGAAGGCGACTCGGATGCGATTTCGTTGTTGACAAAGTGGTCGAAGGAGGGAGAGACCAAGGTGCGTGCGTGATTGGCAAGTCTGTACTGGTTGACTTGGTCAGGAGATGGAATGGGTTTGTACTAGTTTGTAGGTGTTCTTCGTACATCACCTTGACGGTGCCAAGACCAGTCGAGGCATGGTTGCTTCGCACTATAAAAACCAACCCAACGATTTGCAGCTCATGTCGTATGCCCCTGCACACTGTCTATTCGTACTGCATCCTCCCCTCGAAGACGACGAGTCGCCGTCTCCAGAACCGCCAGCCGGTGGTGCATGAGGCGACATTAGTAAAGCCGAGATCGATTGCATCGAGATCCTGTCACACATCACGCTGACATCGCCGATCTGGAGATCCAGCCTAGATTTGATCTGATCTCGATTTCCCTTTATAGGTCGCCGCACATGATCGTGCAAGTATATAAGTGTGTGTTTTCTGCTATCACCCTCATCCCTTCGCTGACCTCTTTTGATCTGCTACTTTCTTTCTTGCATACATGGCCCCCAACGATGGCAGACGTGATTCCTTCCAAGACGATGGGGAGAGTGCCAGCAGCGGACAAAAGCGCTCGCTCCCGAATGCTCTTGAATTAGGGCCGAGGAAACGACCGTACGTTTGGTCGCACCGCTCACAATTATTTTTTTACTCACACTATTCAGAACTGCGCCAGACCCTTTAGTTCATCACGGGCGACACTTCGGTCGAGCGGTTCACGCATTTGCTAACGTGCAAGCGTTACTGACGAATGGTTTGACACTCATGGGCGACATCGATGAAAATGGCTTAGATTCGCTCACGACCCAGTAAGTAGCATCCAGAACGATTATCTTGCACACCAACTAAGCTATGTTACTCTCGAAGGCAAAAGCAAGAACATTTTGTGTTTCGTGAGCTGTTGAGAATCATCCCGGGGCTCGAAGCTCGGCTCATGGAATCGTCGGAGGACGACCTCATGGGCGTGGCAGAACTGGTGAAATTGCTGGTTTCTCTACTTGTTACTCTACTAATGAATGCATGCAGGTTCAGAAAGGTGCCAATGGCGCAAGGGCTGATGATACGAAAGGGATCAAGGGCGCAATCATCGACTGGATCACCCCCACAGGTCAGAGATTTATTTATTTATCTAATTTTAAATTCCATTTTCGTCCAAGGTCAAACACTGTCTCCGCATATCCCGCGCAACGCCAAATCCGGTCGCGGATTCCACCATGAGCGCACAGGAGCGCTTCTTTGCCCTGCTGGCTTCGAGTGGCAAAACATCGAGTATGTATCTGATTTGATTTCGGTGAAATTCTGACGTAGCGTCTTTTAAGGATCAAGGCAAAGTTGAAGAGTGGACAAATTCAGGTCGCGGGAGACCAATGGCCAATATTTCTTTATGCCAATTATATGTATGATCCTGATGACCCATGGAATGGCCTACTTCGTAGTGGGCTCCTCGTTTGTGTACGTTTCGCTGTGCTTCGATGATATGAAACACTAATTATTTTTAGGCTTATAAGCACGTGTTTACCTCACCCAGCTCCGTCGACCACGAACCCAAGGCCACTCGGTCCGGTAATGCACGAATCCATGGCATGTACAGCGTGACAAAAGCCTCAATAGCTTATGTTGCAACTCAAGTAAGATGTTGTGCACTCGTTTCTGCTGTGAATCCTGTGATGCTGACCATTATAGGCTCGATTTTCACTGTCGTCGGCACAAGTATTCTCCCGTACAGATCTCATTACTGACTCAGAGCGTTTCTACAATAGTATTCTGGATTTATTGAATGATCCAGAGGAGAAGGAAGAGGTTGAGCAGTTGCTTTTGTGGTGGAATAGGCAGATATTCCCACTCTATACAGAGAGTGAACGCCTACCATCGAAGAATAGTGCGCTCGCGAGGATTCGTGCTAAGCGAGCAGAGTACCGGGCAGTGGCAGCTGCAGTAACCAATGAGGCATAAACATCATGTTATATATTCTTTTTCTATCAGTGTCCCGGTGTCAGAATTGATTCCAATTTGGCAAATAAATTGCAATCATCTAGTTGGAATAACTATGAAATTTTTGATAATGTGGTCGTGTAGGGGTACAAGTCAATCTATGTAATCTGTATTGGCATTGTGAAATCTGCAATGCTTATTGGGCCTGTAGTTAGAGCAAGTAAGTCAGATTTTACAATGTGATCCATTGTAGGGATATAAGATAGTCTGACAGTGAAATTCTGATTAGCATTGTAAGATATGCCCAAATTACCAATCTTGTGGTTAGAGTGACTATGACAGATGTTACAATGTGATCCATGTAGGGATATAAGATAATAATGTGTGATTCAGATTAATATTGTAAGATCTTCTCAATCTTGATATACATTGACATCAGATTCATGTAGGAACATGTTCCAATCTATATCAGATGTCTGGTTTATGTAATAACTGTCAGTCTTCTTTACACCAACATCTTATAATTGATGATAATGTAGATATGAAACATCATCATGAAAATATTTGATAAATGCTATCAATATAGCTTTGTAAACTGTAACAACTCTCTGCATGATACTAATTGCCACATCTTCCAGTCTGAGTCTAATTGTTAATTCATGTCATGTAGAGAGTAGGTACAATTTACAAAGCCATGACATAGATTACAGAAATTACATGAAATTCCTACAATTACATTTAGGATGCAAACTATCATCTTTCAAGTAGTTGTCAAGGATATAATCAATCTATCCAATTACAAAATCAAACTTGATATCACTTAGTAGGTTAGTTGATGACAATCCATGTCATGCAGAGAGTAGGTACAATTTAATGTTCACATCTCCCATTCTGAGTGTGATGGCAATATGACATTGTCATGACTATGTCAGATCTTCCATCTATCACACTTTTTGGACTTATGGTTGAAATAATTAAGGAAGATATGATACATTTTTAGCTGTTTGATTACAATTGACAGATGAGGCTTGATGGAAAGAATGTCAGTCTATGTCACAACTTTGAAGATATGGCCATGAGAGTCATAGGCTTGTAAATTGTAACTACTACCAGCATGACATTGATTTGACATCAAACTCAGGTTGGCAGATATTCCAACTAGTGTAATTGAGATTGATGTTGTAATTGGAAATGTCAATTATGTACTTGACAACTACCTGAAAGATAATAGTTTGGATCCTCTATATAATTGTGGAAAGTTCTGGTAATTTTTGTCAACCCACTCAAAGAAAATAATCCCTGAGCTGGTGTGTTATAATATTGATATGAAGGACAATGGAATTTATCTTTGATAAGATGTTATATAACTATGTCAATTTGTCACAGTTCCCCTGATGCATGCGCGTGCGAACGTGGTTGGATCTGCGACAATTGCAAGGAACCACCGATGGTAGGCTGTTTAAAGCAGTGCCCACGGTACAAGCGGGCGTCACGGTATCGCGTCAGCGAGTGCGACTCGGAGTA
>JBBPOM010001394.1:0-11135 GCA_038091455.1 Leccinum uliginosum | reverse complement strand
AGAGGAGGCGTAGTAAAAGAAAAAAGACCATCCTTTTTGCGTTGGGGAAGAAGCCTGAGCTGGTCCCAAGGAAAATCACAGTGCGCAAAGGTCTGCCGCCCAGTGACTAATAGGCGTACCAAGGTACCAGGCACCAAGCAACCGCGTTGTAAGTTCCCCTCTCACTCGCATGTTGGAGAAGAAGAAAAAGAAAGGAGGTGTGCCGGTCAGCTGCGATCACCATCCAAAACGATCATTTCTTGAGCGAGCGCAACTGTGCCCTCAAATTGGCGTTTTCGGTCTGCATCGAATTGAGCTCGTCCAACAACGCGATCCGTTGAGTCTGCTCAGACGTCCGCATCGCCTCAACCTCTTCGTGAGCCTCGCGAAGCGCCTTTTGGCATTCGTCCAACTGACCCTCGAGTTGCTTGCGGATCATCTCGGGAGCAGACGCCGCCTCTTGCGCGAGAGCGAGCGTCTTGGCACTCAGAGCGTTGTTCACCTCCGTCAGTTGTCTGCACATCTCTGCTTGCTCGGCGGCGTGCATTTCGATGTCTCTCTTCTCCTCTAACGCGCGATCGATAATGGCTTGCATGTCCTGTATCTCGTTCATCCTGCATCAAATACCATGAGAGATACGATCACCCGACAAAGTAAAAAGCGAAGCCAAATTCTTTCTTTTTGTGCACCGAAAAAAAAGGCAAGACAACGCACAAGACTGATTGTTTCTTTTGCAATGTCAAGTTTTGATCATCGAGAGTGGCGACATGCTTTTGATATGTCTCCAGAGCATTGCCGCTGTCTTCTGCGAGCTTTCTCGCGCGCTCCGCGTTCTTCTTGAGCAGATCATGCGCTTGCGCAGATCGAATCAGTCGTTCGATCAGTGTGCGGTCGTCGATGACCAGCGCTTGAACCCGCGCAACGAACGCTTCGAGCGAAAACGAACCGCCGACCGCTGACTGGAGTGATCTCGGGTCGTAGAGCTCCTTGAGGGCACGAACGTCCATGTCCGACAGTGAGGGAAGACCCGATTTGGAATGAACACCAGGGCTAGAGGCTGTGGAGGCCATCCGAAGGTGGCGCGGCGTTTGGAGCTTTGCCGAACGCAGTTCAGGGGCGGGGAGAACGGCCCACACGGGTTGTAAGAGGGCAACGACGTCGGCAATGTCCCCTTTATATTCGATCGGTGGACCGGTGTAGACCGATGGCGCAGTCAATCCCTGAAAACAGATCTCAGTGCTAGGTTTGATTGTCAGTAGATTAGAAAAAGCAACCTTCATACGGGCGTCCAGGGTGAGGGCTTCCTGTTGTGCCTCGTACTGTTCTAGCCTTGATGCCTCGAGTTCTGTCTGAAGTTGCTGCCGGGAATCACCGTGATCTTTGATGATCGCAGAGAGGTTCTCGATGTGGGTTCCAACTGATGCCAGCAGACCCTGCAACGATGCATCCCTAGACGTGTGATCGACGTGGTGGAGCTGCATCAGCGTACGCAGAGTGTCGAGTGAGCCTTCCAATTCAGCTCGCGCCTCACCACCTCCCCTTAGCCGATCCAACTCATCCTTCATCATGCCTTTCTCCGCCTGCCAATGTGCACGTGCCTGCTCGTACTCCACCTGGAGGGCCGAAAGTGCATCACTTTTTTTCTGCACATCTGCATCTGCATTGTCCCGAATCGAAGCCAACAACCTCTCCATTTCCGCGGCCTCGCCACTCTTCTCTTCTAACACCTCCAGACGTCTTTCTAACCTCTCCACTTCTTGCTCCCGCGCCGCCAACTTCTGTCTGTCCTCTTCCCACTGCGCACGCTCTTTGGTCATCTCATCGCAACGTGCCTGGATCTCTTCAAACCGCGGTAATTCGCGTTCGAGGGCAGCGACTGTCTCCTCGGTATTCTGGAGCTCCATGCTCATCGTCGTCTCCATCTGTTCCTTCTCCAGACGAAGATGGGACAGCTCGCGTACCATCTCTGCGTTCTTCTTGTTCGCCGCGTTGAGAGAGTCGGTGGCAGCACGTAAGCTTGCTTCAAGAGTAGCAACGTCCGAGGGTGCTTTGGGTATTTGTGCGTTTGCGTGACCGGCGAACAAATGAGCACCGTCAAACTTTGATGAGGTGGACATAGCACTGCTAACTGAGCTCATGGTTGAGGCTCGATTCAGCGAGATGGTTCTCGAAGAATCTGTGTCAGGTACAGAGATCGAGGACGGAAGGATCCTCTTTTCCATCTTGTGCACAGAGTATCCGAGCACGCCGGCACGGTGTTCGAGCAGCCTTCGAAGCACGTCGCTCGTTCGCTCTGACACGCGCCACAGTTCTCTTTGGGCCGTCGTGACCTTGCGTTCGGCTGTCTCGAGCTGTTCCTCTGTTTGTTTCGACACTTTTTTGTGCACTGCATTCACCCTAGAGAGCGACAAAGCTGCGTCACGGATCTTTGTCTCGAGTTCCAACTTTTTCTGCATAGCCGTCCGTCGGATCTGAAGAATGTGGTACTCCTTGATACACGGGGGGAGGCATTAATATTGAACGAGGAACCTTTTTGATTGTGCCCACTTTTTTTAGCTCCTCTACTTCCTCGGCGCTGAGTATTTCGCATTCGCGACTGTCAACGACGGCTTCGCTGGTAAGCAAGCTCATGAGAAGCTCGTCGCGGATGTTGATCAATCCAGATGTCCGTTTCCACCCCACGCTACCGTCCGACGCCGTGGGCTCCGCCATACGCGGTGGTGGGATACGAGACGACGGGGGTGTTGGGTAACCAAGGCTGGCGTGTGTAGTACCGTTCAGAACGGGTCTAGTACTAGAAGGTGAGGTGGTGACATTGAAAGACGCGACGCTGCCCGTGGGCGAGCGTGCGGAAGCAGACGCCGACGCAGACCGAGTGGAGAGAGCAGAAACACTTCCGGGGGCTTTCTCGCTCGTCGGAGACGCCACCTGAGACGGTTTGGTCCGGTCCTTGCGGATGATGAGGCCTGGAGTGCTGCCGGGAGATCTGACATCGGAGGGGGAGGTCGGTAAGGAGTCCTGAGATGGCCTGGATGGTTTTGGAGGTGGCTTTGGCGGTGTGATGGGTGGTTGGGACGGGGGTGGTGGTGGTGGTGTTGGTTGTGAGCTGGACCCGCCTCCGCCGAGAAATCTACGGACGCCGTTCATGAATTATCACTCGACGTCGACGACTTGAGTGACATGAAAATGTTGTCGTTGTCAAGTACTAGAAGTGAAATGTTTCAAGATTTTACTAGCTTAGTACATGTTCGGGACCCAGTGCGTCGGTAGCAGTGCCGCATCCTGACTTACTTACTTTTACGTTCGTTCGAGCCGACCAACCTGCACGATGCCGACGTACTCCCGCTGACCGTCCAGCTCGACATTCAAGCGAGGAACCATGTCTTTCACATTCCAATGGCCCCGCTTTTCCGACCAGTTCCACGCCGATGCGATCCAGATGCTCAACAACGCGCTCAACAAGGGAAATAAACCTCCAGTCATTGCGGACAAGATCGAGGTCGTCGAACTCGAGATGGGCACTCAGGTGCGTGTCTGCATCCGTGCTTTGTCGTCGTTGCCCTCACCGTCCATGTCTCAGCCCCCCGAACTTGAAATTCGGGACATTGGTGATCTCACCGTGGACCAATTTCGCGGCATATTTCGTCTGACTTACGCTGGCGACGCTCACCTCGTCCTCAAAACTAAAGTACAGGTACGAGCCGTTTCTCGTGTCCGTGCACTTCGGGATCCTTGACGACTTGCGCACCAAGGCGAACCCACTCAATCATAAGCAACCCGATATACACCTCATGACTGGCTCAGGAGGAATGCTCGCAGCCAAAGAACCTCTCGTCGTACCCATGCTCCTTCGTCTCTCCCACTTCAAGCTCAACTCGTACGTCGTCCTGGTCGTCTCCAAACAGAAGGGCATCACCCTCGTCTTCAAAACCGACCCTCTCCAAAACGTTGACATCAACAGCACTTTCGACTCTATAGCCGTCATTCAGAAATTCATCCAGCGCGAAATAGAAGGGCAGCTTCGTCAGATGTTCAGAGAGGATCTGCCTGGCATCATTCATCGTCTCAGTCAACAGTGGGTCAAGGCAAAGGTCGAAGCCCCATATCTCGACAAACGGCCGCCGCAGGTCGTGCGTCAGCCATTTGACACTGCTTCCGTGCCGGACTTGTCAGATTTGTCAAACAGTCCATTTGGTCCCGGTCGAGTCGCTTTACAACAATCTTTCGGGCGTGCACCTTCGGTGGGCACACTTTCATATGGGCGTGTTCGTTCCGCCTCTGGAGTCTCTGTTGCAAGCTTTGGCAGGAGGTCGTCAAGGATTATTCAGCCACTTCCCTCTGTTATCCCACCCCCTGGCGAACCCACGGGTTCGTCATCTGACCTTGAGAACTTTGACCCAACATATGGACTTCGTCCAGAGGGTCTTCCTACGAAGAGTGTTTTCTTGAGTTTCGGTCGGCTGTTCGGGCAGAATAAGGGTCTTGCAGATCTCACAGAGGAACAGTCGGAAGTGGATGAAGGAGCGGAGGAGCGGGAAGAAGAAGACAAGCAGTCATACTCGGTCCTAGATTGGGAGGAGACTTCAATTGATTACTCTCCACCTGCAAGCTCACCTCCCGCTAGTCTGACACCAGACGATTCCGTCACCGAGTACGAAACCATCCCTGCCGTTGGTGGGGGTACCGTCATTCAACCACGGGTCTACCATTCACAGTCCATGATCCAATCACCAACCGGTATCCCCCGGACCAACACCGAAGCAGGTAGTATGGCGGCCTCTACCTCTGGCCTCCGACATCCTATATCGCTGTCTCAGCAGGCGGGTCCCTCGCGAACCAATTCTTTCCTACTTGGCCCATCGCGAGTGCCATTCGCCCATCGCCCAAACTCTAGCTACAACCCCTACTTCCCAGAAACCTCTGCATACCTTTCCCCCGAGCGCCAACGCACATACTCTGAACCTGCTTATGGCCCTGGGCCATCATCTTCTCGACCACGACGTCGCCCGATCACACCAGACAGCGCTGAAACCCAGTTCTCCCAATTCTCCACCAGCAGCGGCCTCGCTTATTCCGTCGAAACGCCACCGACTACCCCCCACAGCCACGAGTCCATCCACAGGCCCCCACCCTCCCTCCGTCGCTTCTCCGTCTCGTCCACAGCAGCCGACCCGTTCCGTTCCGGCTCCCCTCCGCCACACCACGCCCTGTCCGACGCGGTAGACCCAAAAATTGTGCTCCCCTCGACGCTAAACGGCACATTACATCAATGGTCGACTCTCAGCTACTCAAACCATACGCTCTCGCCGTACACGCGCTCGCTCGCGCACTTTGCGGTGCGAAGCGGGCCACCGCGGACGTTGAATGCATCGGGGGTACGGCCACCTCCCGAACGGCGGCCAGTCAAGGCGAAACGCAAACGGACGCATCGAATCGGGGGGAAGGGCAAGGCGCCCGATCTCGATCCCGGTGTTGGTCCCAGTCGTAGTCGCAGTTACGATCGCGATCTAGGACCAGACGACGATGACGATCGTGTGCAGCGGCGCTCTGAGTCGCCCGTCCCACCCTCCGAGTTCGATCCGTTAGAGATGGACCGATATTTCCGGGCGAGGGAGGACGAAGGCGGTTCGGCTCGGCAGCATTCGCGCGAGGCATACGAGACGGTGCGTCGGCGACGTGCCTAAGTCGTCCCTCTTTCTTTCTCCCTTTTTTTTCGTCCTTTCCTATTTTTTTTTCGCATTCTGTTATCTATCACACTTCGTTCGTAGTGCTCGCGCTACGGATCCGACCTGTCGTGGTTTGGTCAAGATTCGCGACCTCGAAGTCAGTACGCACACATACATATGTATATTGTATTATTTAGAGCCATGCAAGAAGTACCGAGCTCATCAATCTTGGGGGTATGTATCGTTTCCAGCGCAGTCAGAAGCTTCAGCGAAATTAGTCACCCTCCTTTTTGCACGCTATTTACTATCAATGCCGAGTGTGGTGTCACGTTACGGTCTGCCCGGAACGCGCAAGGCTGCGTCCTAAGGCCTAAGGATGACGAAGCGGTTTGAACATAGCAGGGGAATTCTAGCCCCTGTCGTATTTGGATAATAAGTACAAATACCGACACAAGCGTCCCAATCATTTCCACTCTTCCGTCTTCCATTCAGCTCTTCAAGTTGATCGTCCTCAGCCAGCAACCCTGGAGAGAGTGCTTCCCCAAACGCTTTGTTGTCAAAATCACGAAGGAGCCGGATTGTCGATCGTCCAGAGCTGCGTGACAGTGCCACATAAAGATTGAAGAGACTCAATCCGCCGGTTGGAGGTGTAGCGATGTCGACCACGACAGAAGGGATTGTTTGGCCCTCCGAGAAATAATCCGTAAATGCAGATGCGGCCGTCACTGGAAATTAACGTCTTTTTATTGTGCGTTGCACAGTTTTCTCTTTTCTTTTCGGTCGTAGACGCTAATCTTGATGCAATATGTTCTCAACATAGTAGGTTCCACAGGTACTACTGCCTCGTCCAAATTGTTCAGACGCCTCGCTTTCGTGCGATCAACTTGACTAAGATGCAAAGCGGAAGCTATTGTAGTCGAACGGATGTCTTCGTGTCTGTGATGATAGGCTCGTCGGTATTTAAGATGATGGTAACAACGGTACCACGTGCGCCGTTGGTGATATCGAGGTCGGTTTGCACATTTTGTGTTACCATGATTTTCACGCCAACTGCAATCTCGATTATGTCAGATAGGTGATTGTGACGCTTTCGACCCGGATGTCCTGAATGGTTACGTGTAGCGAATGCATATCATTCTGGCAAAGTCAATGGGTTTCCTGCTGTCGTCAATCTATGTTTTTGTTTGACAATAATGGTGCTATGTTACCTTTGATATGCGGTCCTCTGCAGGGATATGTAACACAACTCGCTAGCAAGTTTGGGCGTGTTCTCTTAGTGCATTTTCGTTCCACAGCCGATGGACTGCATGTGAGCATTAGTGAACTACCTAACATGCGAAGCAGTAATCGAGGCAGGTTTCATTTCTGCCATTTATGACCGTCCTAACTTTCTACTTCACATCAGCCATTCGGCCTCTATTGTAAGTACAATTCATCAAAAACGGACCCAAATGGCCCTGCAATGGGATCAGGCGAGTTCTTGATTGCTAACATATCCCGAGCGAGCGATAGTCTCAAACATCTGTCCCTTTGTGAGAGCCTCTCAAACAAACAAGAATTGTGTGCGTCATCATTGTGGTCTCTTCACCCTGAGGCCGTCCCGGAAAAGCTGTCCTGGGTGGATTCCGAGTCAGCAGCACTGATGTCACCGCCTCCGCGTCCAATGGCCACCTCCCCTCTTGCATCACCCTCCGTCTCCCCCGTCGTTCGTCCGCCTGCCAGTTGTATCTCTAAACGTCCGCTTAGTTACCTCTGAGTCAGTCTCCCTCTGCGCTTTCTCCCAAAAAATCTGGGGCTGATTGATTCCCCGCTGGGATGGGCACGCATGTGTCTGGCTTCCCGCCTCGAGGTATCGTGGAACTCAGTAGCTCCACCCTGTCATTTGCAAGCCTCTTGAGGATATCCCCCAAATTAGTAAGTATCACTCTTGCCAAATCGTCGCACGGCAACTCCCCATTGGCCTCCATCATGTGATTCAGAAACTACCATCAAACGGCCCAGTGTCTTTGTTGACACGGGGTCCGCTCAGCCCACGGGTGTTATGTCGGCCCACTCATTATTCTCGGGTGCTGATGAACTTTCTCCTTTTTTCTCGTGATTTACTGCACTGTCGAATCCCCAGCCAACCACGTCCACGTTCAACACCACCAGCTCCGGTCTTTCACCCCTCTCACGCACATCCATCGTGGAGTCACCGAGCACGACCGCAACCATCCCAGCACAGCCAGCGGTTTCAATGGGCGACAGGGATTCTTTGTCGTTGGTGTCTGGATCTATTCCAGCCAATTTCCAGGCCGTCTTCTTCAGCTATATACCCGTCTTCTTCAGCCATCTTTATCAATGCAATCGCTGCAAGTAAAGCACCAAAATACAAGTGTGATCAGGATGAGAAGGTTGAATGCTACATATAGAGTTCCCTATCGGGTGCGTGTGACATGATCATAAATAAAAAGGTCAAGCACAAGTCAAGCAAGGTATCTATCGACGCAGTCAGCATTCCCGAGTTGACCAAGTATGAATAGATATAATTCGGCATCCATCTTTTTTTTCTATAGCTATGTACATGATATTTTCATAGAATTCAGGGCTGTTTCGACGCTTTCGCTTGTTCTCGTCTCCTCGCCGTGTACATAACACTACTAGTCTTCTGACGGATTCAGGCCTTATATGCTTACAATCATGTAGGGTTCTGTAAAAAAGGGGAATGTTATTACTTGCTGTAACTGTAGTTACTTTAATAACATTGGCCATGTTCATTGATGTTGATGATTCAAATTTCCACGCGTCTGGTTCCCTGTAGTTGCTAAGCAGGCGACCTAGGAACTCAACGGTTGCCTACCCCAATTCCATATCTTCAGCGTGAAACTAGTCCAAGTTCCGAGTCACCTGGACCATGCACAAGGAATTCTGTCAGCTCCACTGGCTATCCATAGCATGTTGGATGACTTGCTTTGTATAGCCTGGCTTAGCGTGATACGCTATCGGCGTTCTAAATAGCACGAGCAAGCTGTGCGAATCCGACTCGCGGTGATCGGCTATCGAAATCGAACACGGTATAGAATTCCTCGAGGAAGATGGTCCCGATCGACCAGAAATCTAGTCAGGGTTACCAGTCAGCATGGGAAGAGGAAATGCTGAATAGAAGAATCTCACTATGTTCCTCATTCGCAACCGCAATTCCGCTAAAGCAATATGGCGACCTGTACATAACTCGTCCCCTATTGAGGACATCGGCAGACACTAAGAACGGCCTTCCACCGATGGTAAAAGTCACGGAGGGAAAAAACCTGCATGGGACTACAGGAGTCAATGAAATACGGTACCAAAATTGGTCAAAACGCACAGGTGTAATAACCACCATAGCCCTGTTCCATGTATGGTGCACCGCCAAGCACCTCGTGCAGGGCCACAACTCGTTGCTTATCACCATATATGAGGTTGGCACCAGTGTCGATGATGGCGGGTACGTTTATTGCAATTATATGTTCATTGACTTGAATGCTATCTATCTTCAGCTGCCAGAGAACCTGAAAGGGCAATCTAAGTATGCATTCATACCGCCTGGCGTTTGTGCTCACCGGATTTGTTACAGGGGTATAGACGAGGGTGCTCTGAACGTAGAGCGCACTGTTCGTCCCACCGACGTACAGCTCGGCGCCTCCAGATGCAGTTTCGGCGAGCTTGAGTGAAAACACTGGTCGAGACAGCTTTCCTTCATTGAAGAGTGTGTGAAACAGAGGGCTCTGTCCATAGAATTCTGAAAAAGATGGGAAAGCCAATCCCAACACACCATCTGGAGCAAACTGCGTTGCTTTCATAGCTGAAGAGTATGTTGTCGCGGCACCGATGATCTGACTGTCTGTCTATTCATCGGTCGGAAGTGTTGATGTTCGCAAAAAGTAAAGACTTACGCTAAAACCAGCAATGGTTACAGTGTCCATGTATTGTTTACCAGTGACAGTCCTACCATCCGCAAATGTTGCCGAAAAATCTATATTGAGGTCCAAGTTGGTGATTTGGGACGATGCAGGATCCCAGAGGCCATGGTGGCTTCTGCAATCCTGATTACCGGTTGAGGCTGGAACAAAGAGGTCGCTGGGTCGAATAAGACCAGAGAGCGGATGGCACTGACGGGGAATACTAACCTAGAACCGGTATTGAGCTGGACTGAGGTGGCGACTAGAGTGAGTGGGTGTCACGAATGCACGGAAGAACTTACCAGTGAAGGGCCTGGGAGGAGTACCAATCCAAATGGTTCCATACCATATTCCGTCAACGTATTTTGTCAAACCAATGCCAGCTCCGGACCTGTCCCCTTTCACAACAGAAGGATGCGGTGTTCCGGTGTTCCATTCTGAACCATCCATGCCAGTTGGCCCACGAATGATCTTGCTGAAAATGTGTGAGCAAAAACGATGCCTGAGGACATCAAAGGTCGATTTACGCGTTATGTGATGTAGCATGAAATTCGCGTGCGTCGATATCTGAGCGTTTCGTGAGTGGTATGGCTATACCATCACTTTCCCCTCTAGGATCAGGTGTTTGGACGGCCAGAACGAAAACAGCCACTGTGACGGCAATGGTTGCGATCACCTTGAAGAACATTGAGTATCAAATGTGGAGGAGCACAAATACTACGTGCGCCTGACTTAAATAAACGTCGGGATGGTATGACGTCTAGTAGGAACTAACCGGATAACAGTCGAACTGATGAACTTGGAGTACATACTCTTGATTCGGATCATCGAAACAGGTATGGGTGAAGAGTTTGAGAAAGAGTTACTACTCTCATATTGTAACTTACGGATCCAACCGAGAACACCGTGACTCTTGATGGTTGCATGTTACCAAGTTTGCCTTCAGTGCAAGGCGGAGTGGGCGGTGACTCGGTGACTCGGTGGTGCCATCTACATTTTGCTTTCGAGCGGTGCAAATTTTTCAAAGACTATGTTCAAAGCGTTTCGTTGCGGAAGCAAGTTAGTTGTCACATTTCCACGTCAGTGAGAATAGCAGGCGGGTGTATAACTTGACCGTACTCACGAGCATCGTTGGACCTCGACACTAACTTGAAGCCCGTCCCATACGTATCATGGTCCTCCACACATTCTCTCTCACATTGATAAATACTACTCCGCCGTCGCCTGGCAGAGTGTGCATAATATCGCTATCGAAGCGGAACTGATGCGATAAATTTATGTTACTTGTGCACTCTCTATTTTTGGGTTTTTTGGTTGGAGCTAGTGGGGATAACCAATTTCGTGATCGTGACGCCAATGATAAATATGTACAGTATTGATGTTGTTGAAACATTACACACCGGGGTTTCCAATATTTTGAGTCGCTCAAAATACATCTCAAAATGTAATTGTATTATTAAATATAATGGCTATCTATTCTGAGGTTACATATAAGCTTAAATTTTGTGCGGTCTCATAATATGTCCCATAATATTATATAATGTTGAGTCGCTCAAAATGTAATTGAATCATT
>JBBPOM010001393.1:0-11143 GCA_038091455.1 Leccinum uliginosum | reverse complement strand
GAGAGGTGCTGCGCATGGTATACCATAGACAGCAGAGAGTAGAGACTGTCTACGGTAGACCGCGGACAGTACGAAACGGTGGGGCGCTGAAATGATGAAGGACGGCGACGAAGAGACTGTCCACGGTGAACCGAGGACAGGCAAAGGGGAGGATACTGTACGGTAAACCACGTACATTTGTGGGGGGCAGAGAGTGCCCGGAGAGTTGGGCGGGACGAGGGACTTGGCGTTTTTGGCGAACACGATCAGCCACCACTCATGATTATGTAAGATTATGTAATATGGATGCGCGACCAAATCATCGCCAAAAAAACGCCAAGTCCCTCAAGTCCCCGGTGTTGAACACCAGGGAGAACCTCCGGGCACTCTCTCCCCCACAACTGTACGTGGTTTACCGCGTACAGTATCCTCCCCTTTGCTTGTCCTCGGTTTACCTTGGACAGTCTCGTAATATGGATGCGCGACCAAATCATCACCAAAAAAAACGCCAAGTCCCTCAAGTCCCCGGTGTTGAACACCAGGGAGAACCTCCGGGCACTCTCTCCCCCACAACTTGTACGTGGTTTACCGCGTACAGTATCCTCCCCTTTGCCTGTCCTCGGTTTACGGTGGACAGTCTCTTCGTCGCCGTCCTTCATCATTTCAGCGCCCCACCGTTTCGTACTGTCCGCGGTCTACCGTAGACAGTCTCTACTCGGCATGTCACCTTTAGGGGTGCGGCGCTGCCTGCCAGAGCGGGCGAAGGCGACCGTCGTCGTCATCGTGTGGTGGAAACTGGGCGATGTAGGGTGGGCGCTGAGCGTGTGGACGGGTGGGCAGACCGCTGTGTCGGCGCGCTGGCCTACGTCGCGTTGTCGCATTGTTATCCTTTTTCTCTTTCGCAACGTTTATCATGCCCTCTCACCCTACAGCCCGCTCCCCCACACGCAACGTGTCGGCAACATCATATGGGTTCAGGCGTGCGGTGGTATGCGGGGTATGCGAGTCGGGCGATGGTTTGCTTTGTCGGCAGATGCGTGGGTCAGTGGTTTTGTATACCTTGCTGGTGGCTTTCTCGGTGGTGATTGACTTGGGCAGTCGGTGTAGGTGTTTTTTTTTAGTGTGCTCTGATGGTCTATTGGAGGGGCCAGACGTTGTAGTCTACCTTGTGTGGCCTTGCCCACCCGTTAGGGCGTGGGAAAAACCGACCATGGTGGTGGTGGCGGTTCAAGGAGCCCCCCTGATGCATGATTCTAAATGTTCTCTGCATTGGAATGAGTGGTAACACCCCTTCTTCTAGACCCTCCAGTTTCTTCGCCTTGGTTCGATACAACTTGATCAACACGTAGACTGGAGGAAATTGCAACTCCACAATTCCGCTGGGTGATGTTGCTTCGTTGCTTTCACGTTCGTCCAACACAATTCCCACGATCTCTCCTCTTGAACCGTTGGCAACATCCAGGTCGGTTTGGACATTGAAAGTCACCATCACTTGCATTCCGATTGCAAGTTCCACGACGTTCGGTAAGCATGCTCGTTCATCCTGCCTGCCGTGTCCTTTAGAGTTCTTGCTCACAACTGCGAATTTCTCGCTTAACGTGAGAAGCCGACCGTCAATGCGATCGTTTGCTCTGCAAATGAACAGCGTTGTCCCGTTTCGTGATGCCAGTGCGCGCGCAGTCTGTTCATTCCATTGACGTCGGACTGAATGTCGGGGTGTGACAAGAACATGGTTTTTCCAGGGATGCGTTGTGAAGTCCGTTCGGGGGCAAGTAGGATCTGTTATGACTAGCGAACGTAGCATTTGGATGTGGTGAGCCCTGCAATTCCCGTGGCGCACGTGTCGTAATAATTCCGTCCAGTCGGGATCAGTTACACGGACCTGTTGCTTGAGACGGACGACGATTGAGAACTGTTCGTAGATGCTCCGACCCATCATTTCATCGGCACTGTCCTTTGATGGGTTGCAAGGATAATATAGAGGTGCGCTTCTCTTCGAAACAACGGGGGGAAATTGATGAAAGTCGCCGACCAAGATGACGTTGACACCTCCGAATGGCTTGTCCATGTCTCCTTCGCCGTTGAAGGTTTTCGCTCGAGCAATTGATTTAGATAGCTGTGCAAAAAATCTGCGTCCGACCATTGATTTCTCATCAATTATGAGGTAATCCTTTCCCTTCCAGAATTTTGCTAGCTTTCTCACTGCGCGCGCTCCAGGATCATGGCCGTTAACTCCAATTTCTGAAAGAACATGAAGCGTCTTCCCGTCGATGATTGATGCAGCAATTCCCGTAAATGCGCCCTTCACAAGTCTCCCTTTTATACCTCGTGAGTCAAAGTTCTCTGTGACGGTTTGAATCGTTTTCGATAATCCAAAGCTTGGTGTCTACATCGGCACTCCTGGATTGCCGGCCACAGCCCTTTTCTACCTCGGCGGGGCTAAAGGCGACGTCCTCATATCCGCTCAAACAAATGAAGAACTCATCCTTCGTGGTGCTTTCAAAATCAGCCGCTCGGACTGCTTCTTGAGTCCCGATGGCGCATATCAGCCGACAAACAAATACCAGTCAAAGTTTGAAGACGTCAAACTTAGTTGCAAGCTCACCATCCCGTCCGAGGACGACTTACGTTTCATGTCGAGTGATATGGATACAGCGTTCAAAAATATCAAAGGGTTCGAGGATCTCATCGAAATTGAGAAAGACGACACCATCCTTCACTCGTGCGAGCGCGTCGAGTCTACAGAGCAAGTCGGAGGGGGACCACTCGTGGGCGCCGCCTTCACCTTCTGCGCACTGAGGGTAGCCCATTCGTCCCAAGGCCATGTTGGTGCGGTCCGCGCGCGGACTGGTGGTCACAGCGGTGCCAGAGAATGACGACGCGAAAAAAGACACTGAATTTGTTCGTTTGGGGCTTTCTGACCTGCCGATAGACAACTTTAAGTTGTTCACAACTGGTCTGGCGACGGAGGGTGAGCGCTTGAGCAGAGCACCCCGGGAATTCTGTTCCGGAGGTCCCCGAGACATTAGCCAGCAGTTTTGGCAGCGTCAGGTATCGTCACGGTCGTGGTCGTCATAGCCCCGGGCTCTCCAGCAGTCCTTTGGAGGGCTCCATCATTTCGTCAGTTGGCATCACGAGAGACTTACAGAGGATATAGAACTCTCGATTCGACTCGGAGCGGTCAGAAGGACGTCAAAGTCACGTACCCCCTCTCTGTCGGGCGCAACTGAATGACACGAAAAGGTAAGTTGGACATCAACGAGATGGTCTGCTGGTAGACGAGAAGACAAGAACGTACGTAGAGTCACAACTGCAGCTTCCGTTTCCAGAGCAGCACCCCATCGTCGACAGGGATGGAGATGAACTGCAAGAAATATGCACCAGTTCAAGTCAGACAATCAACAGCGTATTATGAGAACCGGGCCATCGCTGACGGCCTGCATGATGATGTTTGCGAGTATGATAGAACGAGTTTCTGGAGTGCCGATGGACGAGAGGGAAATACGGTACATGCGCGCCAAGAAGGGTCCGATTCAAATACCTTAGGCTCGGAAACTTCAATTTGATCTTGAAGTTTACGCTGCAAGCGCGACCGTTCTCTCCAAATCAGGGTGTCCTGGAGTCACATCAGGTTGGCAGTTACGAAGTAGACTGGTGTCGTTCGGTGCCTGGAGTGGAGCGTGCGGCGTTGGTGCAAAGGGTCTAGCCACAATAATATTCACCGGCACCACTAGCAAACAAGCCTCATAACAAACTATGTAGTACAGACGGGTAGTTAATCAGCCTTAGTACTGATTGAAATTGTTGGTAAGATCATAATTAGCATAGGCATTGTCCTGCCCCTCAGAGAAATCGAAGGCGAGGGGTTGAGTCGACGATGACGCTACCGACGCCTGCACGCTTTCGGGAATGAAAACGGGCTCGGGGATAGTGTCGCGCAGTGAGGGTCCCCCTAGTCTAGCTGCTAAGATTTCCCTGGTGCGTAGTGATTAATTTTAATTCTGTAATCGATCGTGTCTGAGCAGCAACTTACAATCCATTTGCATGGAGCGAGGAGAGGCGCTCGGCGAACTCCTTCCCGAACCCGTTGTGATTGAGTAACTTTGTCATTCCTTGGCGATAGCAGTCGAACCAGCGACCATACGTAGATCCTTGGAACTTGATCGTTGTGCCGCGATCGGATTTTAACCCGCTCGCTTCACGATGAAGCGCGCAGAGGAGCTGCCAGTGGGTTGGATGAGTAAAGCAGCATACGGAGATAAGTAAGATGCACTTACAGCTGCAGCTGACAGAGCTAGCATGGGTATTGGGGTGGTTTTGTGTAAACTCTTCAACCACGGCATCGGCGACCCAGTTTGCGTGTACCAAAAATCAAGGTGAAAGCGTTCGAAAACCTTGTTACCGAAGAAATGAGTCACATTTCCCTGTAGCGCATGATCAGCATAGTAGAATCGGTAGATAGTAAGTACTCACATCTGCGTCCCTCTCGTGAAGAAAGAAATTTTTTGGGTCTTTTTGATTCTCGAGCTCCTTGACACGGCTCTTCATCCACTCGGTCAACGCTTCCCGGTCGTCGTTGTTGATTTCGGGGGGTGGGGAGGTAAAAAATTCTTGAGCGTAGTCATCGGCGAACTTGACGATCTGTGTGCGCACCGTTTTGAGCCCGCCGACGATCTAGAGAAGTAAAGTAAGCCAAATATATGACGTCCTACATCGACTTACAACGCCTTCGATAGTGCCATCAAGCGGAACGCCTGCACATTCAACGTATTACCAAATTAGCGGACGATGTTGAGAACGTACGATAGGACTTACGGATGTCCAACGTATCGCAGGCCGCAAGGAAGTTCTCCTCGACACGGTTCTGCAGCGCAGAGAGCTCTGGCTCCTTGTACGACCACCCGAGTTCGGTGATCATATCGTTCACGGTTAGACCGCGGGCATAATTTACAACTTCTTTCGTTTTAGACGGGTACCCCTTCATCGAAGGCTCGGCTTTGCGCGATCGGGACGCGGATGCGCTCTGGGAAGGTCCCCCAGTGATGAAACTTGTGTGGCTGGAAGAACTCTGG
This sequence comes from Leccinum uliginosum, assembly GCA_038091455.1. Taxonomy (NCBI): domain Eukaryota; kingdom Fungi; phylum Basidiomycota; class Agaricomycetes; order Boletales; family Boletaceae; genus Leccinum; species Leccinum uliginosum. The sequence goes on along the minus strand of JBBPOM010001393.1, from coordinate 6,092 downwards.
GGGTACGAGGGACTCGGCCCGGGAGAGCCCATACCAGTGAGACATGGGTAGATGGAGGAGTCCGCAAGTAGACGGAGTCGGTCTTGAGAGCCTGAGAAGTTGAATCCGCGTCGTTGCTGGTGCTGCCGCGTTGGTACATCAGCTCCATCCCGCCATACGTTTGTGCAGGGTCATTACTTACTACATAAAGTTGTGGGTCCGCAACGGTACCACCCTCACCGTGAACTGCCGGAATGTATGAAAAACCGACCGACGGCGTGTGTGGAACGCCGAAGGTGGGAGTGAATTGCGGCAAGGTCGCGCCAGTGTTGGCGGTTTCTTGATCGAGGGCGGTTTCGCGACGAGACGAGGGGCGAGACATCAGTGGGTTGTAGATCTGAGGCGTCTCCGAGTCCACGCCCAGCTACTAATATTTAGTTCTGAGTCACGGCGGGAAATTTAGGGAGGGCGTGACGTATCTTACCACGTCTTAAACAACACGCAGCCTGGACGCATGTTCGCCTGGCAATTTGGTAGGACCTTTCGGCGTTGAACGAAATGAGCAAAGTCTTTGAAGTGGCGATCAATCGGTAACTTGAGGCGGATCTGAGTCTGATTGACAGGCGAGAAGTCGGTGGCGGCAGTCTAACGGAGTTCGGCAAACTCCGCGGACAGCAGATTTCAGTTCGGCTCTCACTGACTAGTAGATGTTGGAGCTTATCATCGAACGAGTCACTCGGCCGCGTTACGTTGCTTCTTTCCAGATCAGGCACCGATGTTCCTCCCTCGATGATATGGTCAAGCGAACAGCCTCCTGGCAGGATATCACGAAGGTAAAAGAAGCACCGTACAGCAGAGCCTCGTGCGGACAATCTGGATACGTAGAAATCCCCCCGGATTTTTGTCACATCCCTTTGCACGCGCGAGAACGTTTACGAGTAAAGAATCGCACGAGACTTTCAAAAGAGGGTTTTCGCCAACATGAGTCAAAGAATGAACGACTGGGAATATACAGCAATGTGCAACCCTGAAAGAAATGACGCATGAATCGGTGATTATATGGGGTCCGAGTTGCTCCGAATCTATCACCATCCCATTCAGGTGAATCACATACCATTCAAGTTGGAGTATTGATAAAGTATATCCTTTCGCAGTACTTCAAGTTCCGAATGCCGAGCATGAATTGAGGCCCATGACGGGGAACGTGTTGCGATCAGAGATAAGGTGGTCTGGCCAGTGAGTAATTGGTCAAGACCCTCTATCGTGTTCGTTGAGAAAATTCCTGTGAGATTTGTTCAACGGAAATTGATGAACGGCAGGCTGCCGCCCTAACTCCCTGAGGTAGATCTGATTTTAGTCTGATTTGGCTACCGCCGCTAGCCAGGTCGTTTCCGCAGTCACTGAGCTAGTATCGGCCTGGCAGCAAGGTGACCGGTGCCAGAGTTTGAGACCCACGCATCATGTACGGCAAGCTCCACTACATTCTCCTGTAATGTAAGTGTTTCAAGCATTTGTGTTTACTCGACCGTATAGGCCGACACTGTACTTACTACTTATCCTACCTCGATTTATGGAACACGCATTTCTCCCACTCCCGAAGCTATTGAAAGCTCTCGTGTCGCGGTCGAAACTCTGCTCGTGCTCTGTTGTGAGGTGGAGGTTGACGCATTGACGATCGAATTTTCATACGTAATCACAAGGCGTGAAATCGAACCTCGAGTGTTAAGCGCTAAGCGCTTGCATTGAAAGAAATGAAAATGATCGTACTCTACAGTAGTATCTAACTTTTTGACCTCTATGTTGCCGAACTCGTTTGAAACCCCTTGCGTTAGTAGTGGTTGGAACAAAAAATTTCAATAGAATTTAGTTTTTGCGGGAAATTGGCACATTTTCTTTCTATTTACAGCGTATCATTACTCGGGGATTTCCAGTGCCGCCTGCTGCCTCGACGATACCGTTCCCACGACGATTCTCTCGACGAAAAACATCATCATAATTGTAGCGGCCACGCAGTCAGCCCTACTATGTTATTACATATGAATGAATCATAGTATTCACAGCAGGTATAAGCATAAGTAAAAATTATAAATCAGACGAAGTTTCAATAGAGGGAGAAGGAGAAGCCAATTTGCAAGAGGGCACACAACTACCCCTACCGTCTGAGGAATTATCATCACTGCCATATGGTTCAATACGGTCTACAGTGTCGAAGGTCACTCCATTATGCAAGGTACCTTTGATGTGACCTGCTTGCAATTCAGCCTCTCTCAACATTTCTTCCGCTTCCTCAGAGTCGTCTATGGCCATCGCCTGGATGAGTTCGAGTTCTTTCGTGCGAAGACGCTGATACTGGACGTGCGCAGCAAAAGTGGCACGAGTTGCTCGTGCGAGCTCTAGCACCCGCCTCGCGTGTAGATCCTCGACCTCCGGCTTTCTCCTTACCGATGCCTACATATAACCCCATCTAATCAATACACCTGATAACGAATGACACATACTGACCGATGTAAGCAGGGTTTTAGCCTTTTTATGAGACGAAACCTCATCGTCCTCTGCTTCAATTTCTGCTTCAACCAGGCGGCGCTTCTGTCCAATTATCATAGTCGACAACGGCCCACATATAACGGGTTGCTCCTTCGGTTTTGGTGGTGGATTTGGATTGTGACGTGAGGGTATCTTCGACAGTGGTGGGGATGGTGGGGCGTCGAGTAGAGTCGACGATGGCCCACATATAACGGGTTGCTCCTTCGGTTTTGGTGGTGGATTTGGTGGCAACAGGCCAGGATTGTGACGTGAGGGTATCTTCGACAGTGGTGGGGATGGTGGGGCGTCGAGTAGAGTCGATGAAGGAGGTGTGGGTGGGGTCGGTGAGACCAGCGGGAGTAGGACGGGGGGCTGCATCGCAACGTGCGAATACCTGTGAAGCAGGGACTGTAATTGAGTCAATGTAATTTAAAGTCAGCGACCACCAGACCATATGTCCTCCGAGTCGTGAACGGTTCACGGCGTTCATCTCAGGAGTCAGCAGCTACCTACATATGTCATTCTGAACACGTCGGCACATTTATGAATATTTGTATCAGCGCAGCGTCAAGCCTCCGATTCCCAAAACACCTTGTTTTTTGTTCCATTATATCTATCAATTGAAAAAGCAACATCTGTACACATATATGATGGAATATGATGCCAAGCTGTAAACTTCCCCGACTCCTGTAGTCTGTAGGAGGGTTCTGTCAGCCAAACATTATTTGCATCCACTGATCTCCATCCGCTTTCAGTCGCGAGACTCGTTTCCGACGTATGTACTAACACGAAATCGCGAGTGTCCTGATTTTTCCGTATCCGTTCTCACTTGTTCCATTACATACATGTACGTCGTGCCTCATTGCAACCTCTCCTCGTCACTCAACTCTGAAAGGCACCGACAGCATTTTCGATCCGATGTAACTTACCAGAGCTCTATGCTACTCCCTTCCAGGACTCGTCCTCGAACTTCATGATGACTCCGTGCAAAAGCTGTTGTCGGGCTCAATCACGGCTCGGAATAAGTTGAAGCACCGCGGCTGAATTCATCCCACGCCTCCTTGCAAAACACTCTCCTTAACATCGCTGATTTATTAAAAACTTAATTTAATTTTTAAAAAATAGAAAACCCTTTATTATAAGTGTAAAAGTCAACGTGACTTTCTAACAGATGTTTATAACAGCAGATTCGCTGAGTCCGTCGAGGGTTTTTTGCGTAGTATTCATGCGTACCAAAGCTAGTTACTCTTACCTGATCACGGCTGACTTGCTTGTCCGACTACGGGTTGCGAGGTACTTACGTGGCATTTGTTTAGTCTCCCGTCGTAGCACCGTATCTAGGTTGTCCACCGTTTCACATCGTGAGTTGTTCAGTCTCCCAGTCATTGATTGATTCAGGGCACTCTGAGTCATTCTCCGATGAGGTTCTTTTTCATACTACGGCATCCCTATTCATATATTCATACCTGACCCGGCGAGATGTGGCTTCTTTCCATTTGTGCCCAATCTGATTAACTGTTTTCCGGTCTGCGTTTCTTCACCTACGCCCTTCAATCTACCGGGCTCGCCACATTCGACGATGGCTGCGCAAATCAGACATGCATGAAGCGATGTGCTCAGAATTTCGCTACCATGATCCCCAGATACTGACCGGTTCACATTTTCTGAAATGAAAAAAAAAACAGCTCCACTCTTCCGGGAGCACTGTCATAGGCTCCACCATGCATTTTGGCGGGGCTTTCCCTTCCCTGCAGTTCTCGTCGGCGTTCGGATACCGTTTCCCATCCAAACTCAGACTCTGGACCGTATCAGTTCGCCTGATATTCGTCGGACAAGCATGGTGATATGTGAAACACTATCACATTATACGGTCTGGTGGAAATGGGATCACATAAGTACTGATGCACCTGACTTTGCTTGCTATGGCGCAAAGAGAGACTTGACTGCTACTAGTACTATAAATAAAGAGAGCCAATAATTTGATTAGGTACGTACTAATGGGACTCATTGTCTGTCGTAGAACTCAGCAGTTTTGTCCACGGTGTAGCCGAGCTGTCATGACCAGTCGCTCCAACCCACTGATCTGAGTTCTATCGATTTCACACTTTAATCTTCTTTGAACTTAGCTGTTTGCAGACATGTGGATCTCGCGGATGAGTCAGAGCGGAACCGCATATATTTCGGTCGTTATTCCTGACTCTCGTTCTCCAGGTTTCCAACCAACCCTCCGACCCAATGCCCCGCGCTCTTGAGGACATACCGTCTATTCAGCCGCGTTCAGCTCGTGTTTCTCGCCCCAGCGAGAAGGTCCAAGCCCTACTAGGTATTGTACAAAGGCGTTGAAGTCTCTTGATTTTTAACTCCGGTTACTACAGAAGAAAGAGAGCAGGCCAAGTTAGCAACCGAGCAGCTGACATTTCGGAAGGAAAGGCGTCGTGAAGAACGAACACGCAAGTGGGACCAACTTACCAAGGCAGCTCGTCCGATCACACAACAAACTGATAGTGCAAGGCAAGGTGATAGTTGTGATCCACCATCACTTCCTCCTGATAGCGCGGTAGGTAGAATTTGTATGCTATTCCTTGAATGCTAACTACAACCCAATCAGTTTTCGTCTAGGTCTGTTGGCGCTCCATTGGCGGGCACCAGATTGGTTGCACGTACGGGCGGTGTCCCTCCAATTGTGGGTAAGCTTACTGGCCAATCGAGCGTAAGTCAAAACAGTTTTTGTGGCTATTTATTTGCTCTCATATCTTGTGTTCACAGAAAGCGCATCGCGGGGGAATTACGAAATCGCCCGGACTCGGAGAACAAGCGATGGGCAAGAGGTACTATCTCGACAGTGACGACGAAGATGTGGCCGATGAAGACCTTGATGCCGAGTATGGAGGTCATTGTACACGAGGATTCAGTAAAGAGTAAGTGATCGTACATCTCATCATTATTGTATACTACAACTACATTAGCAGGCCAGCCAAGGCAGATGATCCCAGCACATTTCACGAGAACCACCCTTCCTCCGCTGACAACTTCGGAACCATCTCCGGCCACTCAATGCCACATAACGAGGCTTTTTTTGAAAACGACTCAGCCGTCGAGCAAGTTCCCAGAAAGCGTCTCCGCCGTGCACAGGTCCTAAGCGACGACGACGAGCCAGGAGAGCAGTTGATACCTACTGAGAAGCTTCGTCAGAGCATGCCTCCATCTCAGAGCGCAAAGACCACCGACATGGCAGGCAAGAGCAAGAGTCGTCCCAAGGTGAAGGATTTAGATCGCGAGCATCAAGCAATCATTGCAACCGCCATCGAGATTTACCGTGCGTTATTGCTGTCAGAGAATGCTTACCCATCAGCGGACGACGAACGGGATTGGGCCAAAGGGGCATGGACATTGGCATGTACCCAGCACCACAAGTCCATCCCGATTACTGCTGATATCATCTATATCGTACGTGCAATCTGCCTGCTAGTAGCGCACGGAACTAACTGCCAGGTGGGTAGATATCGCTACGCGGGTCTCAACTCCGTGGACAGTTCAAGACCAGGGCACGTGCGAGCGTGCCCCTCATGTTCGGCTTTGAAGTCAGCGCC
>JBBPOM010001392.1:0-11155 GCA_038091455.1 Leccinum uliginosum | reverse complement strand
GCTGTAGAAGATATGAAGACACGTCGACGAGTAGGACACCAGAAGCGATAAGCTTTGGAGCCTGGTTCGTAACCAATGAATACCATCTCCTCCGCCTTTGGTGCCAGTTTGTTGATTCGTTGGTCCTTTGGTATGAACACATAAGCTTTACAACCGAAGACTCGGAAGTAAGAAACATCCGGTTTGTCTCCATTAAAGATCTCTGCAGGAGTCTTCCAACCATGACGACGCATGGGTTGTCTGTATATATTCAATGGGAATGAAAAACTAAGATGCAAAACTGAAATATAGGTCAGTAAATGCTGTCAGACCATTTATTAGATGTATATAAAGCTTCTACAAAAGGTCCAGTAAGATTTACTCATTGGGAAAAATTGTTACAAAGAAAAAAAGGTGGTGACAGTGTAGACTTTGTTATTTAAAGGGGTCTAATCTAATTTGGTGGGAGTTAGACCTGGGTAATACTAATAGGTACATAACACGCGTTCATAAATTACGTCGCCAATGGAAAAGATTCTGCTCTGTAGAAAAAAAAATCAATTGCGGTGGCGATTTGACCGGTTCATTGAGCTTGCGGGAAGGCCCCCCCGAACCCGTTTTGTGCGCGCGGATTTATTGTGCACTTTGACCGCCATATTTTTTGTGCCACTTTTTGTAGCGGGTAAATGCCGTTTGGTGAATGGAACCCTGTATGTGCTCCAAAAAAAGGTTCCAATCAATGGGAAACATCGCCGTCTGGGCGGCATCGTGAACATTGGCGTGGTCGCTATCGCCATGCGCCTCCATCATTTCAGCGATGGTAATGAGCAGTTGCCTGGAGGTGGTGTTGAGCAATTGGGCGGCCTGTTCAATCTGGATTTGGGGGTGCAACATCTGCGTGATTAATAGTCAACGAAATGACGGGGATTACGGTAAAGCACGCATGCTCACCCCATAGGCAGCATGCGGATTCTCCCCGCCCACCTCGAAGTTGAATTGCCCATCTTCAAGTTCCCCGCGAATGAAAACGAAAATTTCAACCGACCAGATGGCGCACCAGACGATATTTCCGACATTGATATCAGTTAACGCGGTAGCTGGCCTGATTAGTGGAGTGTGGAAAGCGGACTGGTGGAGGATGGAGTTGGAAAGCAGGTGATGTTGTCTAGGGAAAATTTGGGCGGACTTGGGGCTCTTGATGGAGATTGCGAATGCGGTGTTGATCGAAGGCTCGTTTTGAGTCATCTGAAGCAGCTTCAACCGCTCAATGTCCTGGTGGGACTGACTATACCCGCACTCCCCCACCCAGACAGTGAGGGGGACACCGTAAGCGCCATAGCGCAGCTCTAGATCGAGCCGCAAGTCAGGTATGCGATCCCGGCCGTCTTCTCCCGTTATCCCGCTGTTGGGGAGGTGCGATATCTGGAGTCAGAGAAAAAGTGGATGGTGTGCTCGTGGATTGCTGTGGGAGACATGGCCGTGCAATCTGTGGGAAGTTAAAATAATGGTGGAGACTTACGGCGGAAGTACTTACTTGGGGTATATGTGGTTATTTTGCCCTTGACATCAGGAAATTGAAGAAAGTCTGCTCAACTATTATATAACATTAACATATTTTTCAAGTACAAACTCCATCATCATCCTGAAGTATGTGTAGCTCATGCTAGATACTTCATGTGAGGGTTGAGAAGCAAGACAATTTAGTCCACACCTTGAAGTACTTATCTATTTTGTTACAATTCTTTTTGAAGTCCTTTTGTGAAATACTAACAGATCTGATCATATCTTGCTTCATGTTGAATAAGATGATTCAATACAATATTTGTAATGTATATGATCATATACTTCTCTTCTATAGATAAGATCAAATTTATCATTCATGAGTAATTGATCATTTATTGAGGAATAACATATTTGATCCTGGATATCCTAAATATATATTAGATCTCTGAGATCATAACTTGAAGAGTGATGATTGTAGTCATACTTTTGATCATATATTTCAACTCTAGACATCAGATCTACTCTATTATGGGGACAATTTAGGTCATTTTCATATGATAAATAAACTAGCTCATAACTTTATTTATGATATGCATTTTATAATGGATCTTCTTCATCCTAAGCATGATTGTAGTCATACTTGTCTATATGAAGAAATCTTGTCCATGTTTGTCATTTTTTCTAGTATTGCACAATCATATTCTAGTGAGTCTTTTGACCAACTCTATATTGTTGATGCAGTTGGCCTGATCTTTTAAAATGGCATTGATGATACACTATTGTATTGATGATGAATCTGGTCAGTAAAATCAGAGTTCATCATTTGATCTACTGTCTTCTAATGATAATATGTAATCATCTGTTCCTGAGGGATTAAACAGATCAGGTCTATCATTTTGTTTTATATTGCATAATCACATCCTAGTGAGTCTTTTGACCAACTCTACATTGTTGATGCAGTTGGCCTGATCTTTTGAAATGACATTGATGATACACCATTGTATTGATGGTGAATCTGGTCAGTGAAATCAGAGTTCATCATTTGATCTATGCTTGTTGATTACATCAGATTGATCTATGGTGGCAGAATTGATCATTCATTTCAGAATAATATATTTAATACCACATATCATCAATAATATTCTATGTATACTAGATCTCCATAATCATAATGATGGCTATAGTCATATGTGTCTGCTATATCTACTATGCAACAGTTGATGACATTGATCTTATCTTCCTATTTTAGCTATGAGATCTACACTAACATTAAGATCACTGTATTCATTACCATATTAGTGGCATACTAGCTCATAATCTTCCCCACGATATATATCGTACAGTAGATCTGCACAATTACAATGATGTCTATAGTCATGTATGTCTACTATGTAGCAGTTGATGTCATTGATCATATATTTCTATTCTGGCTATGAGATATACACTACCATTGAGATTACTGTAGTCATTACCATATTATTGGCATACCAGCTCATAATCTTCCTAATGATATATATATCATACAGTAGATCTGCATAGTTACAATGATGTCTATAGTCATGTATGTCTAGTATATAGCAGTTGATGCCTTTGTTGATCATCTTGGTATAATTGAACAGTAGTATTCTTCTGAGGCTTTTGATCTCCTTCATAAGATTAATGCAATTGATCTGCTCTATGTTACTTATAAAAATGAGAAGCTTCACATTAAGCATGAATTTGATCAAAGGTATCAAATTGAAAAAATAGACCAGAATCTCTTTAAATTCATCTGATGGTCACTGCCAGAAAAGTTCCATTGAATGAAAACTCGGATCATGATGTCATTCATGACCACAGGGGACATAGTCATTGGAATCATATTGATGACATCATCAATTGGTCAACGAACAAAATTATATAGATTTCATTATCATATACATATATCCCGTCACGCATTAGTGATCTATTGTATGCCAACAAAACCGTAGATATCTTTCATGTAAAATTACATATTGTCACCGGCAACCACTTGATCCCTCTCCCTCCTCTCCGCACGCTTCTGCCGGATTCGGGCAAGCGCACTGTTTTTGGATGGCAGGCGCGAAGTCTCATTATAAAGAGGGAAAATCTGACTATTATTCCATCAAGAGATAAAAAATTGAAAACCGATCACAAGATAAAACAAAACTCACCGGTTCCACCACATCATCAACTGATCGACCTCCTCTTTCTCCTCAGGGTCCTCAAGTAACTCCAGGATGCTGTTATAGAATCGCTCGGAATCTGTAACAAGATCCGTGCGAGAAAAGACCTGTGCTGAAGTCAGTGCAAATCGAGCCTGTCACAGATGAGTTTGTGACACGTGCATGGATTTTTTGCAACGCACCTGTGTCGCGACATAAGCCAGGGAGGCTTTTGTCACGGAGCGCATCCCGTGGATGCGTGCGTTTCCGGAACGCGTGGCCTTGGGTTCTTGATCCACAGAACTAGGCGACGTAAAGATATGCTTGAAAGCCTGAAATGAAAATAGCAGCACACGACAGCAGTGATTTAATGATCAGCACTTACCGATACGAGGAGGCCGCTACGAAGCAGGCCATTCCATGGGTCTTCAATGTCATACATATAATTTGCGTACAAAAATATGGGCCATTGGTCCCCAGACACTTGCAGTTCTCCATTCGCCAGCTTGGTACGCGTCCTGGAAGGATTCGTATCAAGAGCTTCGCGGATACATGAAATGAAACAATACTTACTCGACTGCATTCCAATCTAAACCGGCCGGACAAAGAAGCGCTCCGGTACGATCATGATTAAATCCCCGTCCGGATTTGACATTACGGGGGATGTGAGGGCTCAACGACTGGCCCTTTGGTGTGATCCAATCGATGATTGGACCCTTCATACCCTTGGTGTCATCGGCCCTAGCGCCGTTGGCACCCTTCTGGATCTGATGGTCGACAGGGGGTGAGTACAATAATAAATGATGAGATTAACATACCAGGTCGGCGACCGCGATGACGTCCTCCTCAGACGACTCCATAAGTCGTCGTTCCAATCCCGGTACGATACGAAAAAGCTCGCGGAAAACAGCACACTCTTTTCTTTCGCTGCAGGCCAGTGAGATTCGAAATGAGAAGTTAATGAAGACGTACGCGAGAGTCAAGACCTCCTCGTCAATGTCGTCAGACATGGCCTGAAGACCATTTGTGACAAGCGTCTGCACGTTGCAGAAGGCGTGGACAGCCCTGCCAAAATGACGTCCATGATGGACCAACGGATCTTGAGTAGTACTACAAGGTTCAAGCTCAGAGTTAGTGTGTATCATTGCTCAGATTCATTGAAGGAAAACTCGCGGTTTTTTCCTTGGACCCAGTTGCAAAGCGCTGGAGGATCCACGCTTCCTACAAGAACCAGGTTCAAGTTGTTCGTCGCTAGTCGCAGGGGAATGGTCGGACATGAAAAGTGATCGTGAGGGAGGGGCCTACTCAGTGAGTCACAATCCAACGAGCCTTTTATGTGCTGCAAGACGCCAGAAGGGAAGCGAAAAACTTGAGGATCAGCTTCGAATCTAAGTCCGGCTCTCAGATCTCAGAGATAAGTTGATATACTGGTTTATGGCGGATGTGAATTCATCGTTGCGGTCCTTACCTAACCGTCAGCAACAGCTTTTGGCGGGTGGGAAAACACTAAGCACCCTTCCTGCCTTATCTGTTTTTCCCATCATACTGACTCAGGGAACTCTCCGCTTCCAAATCATGGGTAAGACTGTCACGACACGACACAGTCACGGTGTCGGTAAGTAATGCACCTCACCGCCGATTAGTTGACTCTCGTGCATCCTTTTTTGTACGGTGTAGGCTGGACATCCATTCGATTCGATTGCTACGCGGTGACACGCTGGTGCTTGTTGAATCTTGCGAACGGCGCTTGAAGTCAAGTCAATGATCAAGTGAGCAGTCTATATTCTACAGTAATAACTTGGGTTTAGCGGGTCCGGTGCGCCTGGCTGCCAGCTTTGTTCATATTGTTTTTCCCATCTCTTACTGCAAGTTCAACGTTCAACATTCCGACTGGCTTCCGTTTCCATTGGAGTCCAAGTCAACGGTACTTAGTACAGATTTACAACCAGCCGGTAATATTGAGGTAATGCAACTTCGAGTCACCGCTTGAGTGGCGGCATTTACTTTTGCGGGTGTGAAAAACTGGTAGGTACCCCAGCTCTACTCGGTTTTCCCATCACTGATTTGTCGGGTAATGCACTTCGGGTCTCCGCTACCGAGCTTATCGGTACTTACATGATATGATCTGCGTGGCCAATGTTTGGTCCAGGTGCCGGTAAGTTTAAAAGGATCGACCATTCACCTGTCAGAAGCAGCAATGTTTACTATGGCATGTTCCCCCCATAGATCCCAACATAAAGGTATATAATTTGTGCCATCGTGACTGCCACATGTTATGCTCTCACTGACACTGTGACGGACAGCTTCTCCGAGTCCGAGTCCACTGGCACCGACTCGAACTCGCCGGGTAGCTGTGGCTACTGAGTCGGGACAAAGTTGTGGTCATTTCGGTAACTCGGAACTTCCGCCGTATGGGCGACGTCCAGATTCTTCTGGTGAGCAGCACTCGAGTACTCACCTAATGACATTACTGACAGACTTACTACATACTCCCAATCCTCTCGCAAAGGTTCCGCCTTGGCGACCGCCGTGATGATCCTCAACGATTCAGGTGATGACTCTTTTGTGAAGGAGACGCCCGAATGCGAGCCCGGTTCCTTACACGAGACATTGTCTACGGTGCTTTGGCAATTAAAGCCAATTCAAACGCTACTAGGACAGCTGGTAGGCGACACGCCAGCACAGTCGCATTTACTCGGTGGTACTTCTCAGCATTCCTGTAGGATATGCCGACATCACACTGCTGGTAGTACTCACCAAGCGCCGCGAAAGCGCTCGCAGGATTGGTTACGTTTGAGTGACAAAGACTTTTTAGCAGACGGATCTCAAGTTGATTCCTCCCATCATGTCTCACCATTCTAAGTATTTAAAACATATGCACATTGGTACAGATAAATTAATACCAACTATAGTCCGATAGGAAGCATATCACCCCCTGAAGAAAGTGCAGAGCACAACTGTCGTCTGGAACATAAATAAAAGATTACGATTCAGTCGGGTTTCTGAGACCTGAGGCTACCTTCGACGAATTGAGCATATTATAAGTGAGCATATTGAGACAGATGACCCACACGTTCAGCGCTCGACATTTGTCAAGCCATTCCTCCAAGTAAGAGCACTGGTCATCCTGCGACCCGAGCGTGAGAACCTCTGATGGGTCTGACGTGGCCTGGGAATGGGGCGGAGGGAAGTTCTGAGAGAGACCTAAGCGTCGGGCCAACAGTCAAATGACCAATTGACAAGAGGTAACGCGAGTCTGGAGATGTAGGTTTAATTCCAGACAGGAGTCGAGCGTGTGCGCGTTCTATTGTCTCCACAGGAATGTGGTGCGCAACCATGTTCTGAACCGTCTCAAGCGACCGTTGAGCCTTCAACAAATTTTCCATGGCAGCCTTCTTCTCCTTCAATGCAATCTGCCAGAGGAAAGCTTGCTGGACAGCTGCTTTCTTGGTGGATGAAAATGCCTCTGAGTCGTCAGCGTGCTAAACCAAGAGTCTCTGATAAGTAGGCAATCACGAATGTGTGTCTAAGTATTACCTTTGCATCAACCGACTCCTCAGTATCGGAAGAGCTTGGCGAAGAGTCGGTAAAGGGGGATGGTGGTGAGGGAGGTGGAAACATATGATGGATCGATTCGGGAGTAGATAAGGGATCTTTGGATCGCATGTCCGGATCCAAAGACACGGTCGGATGAATAGCCCACATTCCTTCCGAATGGGTTTGCCTGAAAGTACTCATGAAGATCAATCCGAACGTACGACTCGGAGGAGGAGGGGGTAGTGAGCTCAAGTGGACCCGTGAGATCTCAACAAGGTGTTACACTCCGATGAGACACGGAGACCCCCGAGTCCTGCGGCATCTTCCACGGTTTGAAAACAGAGTATGATAGTATATGGGAAGTTGGACAGATCTACACCTGATGGAGCTCCTTGCAAGCAACTGGCTCCAGTCTAAGATAGTCTCGTCAATGTATATAAGTGGGAGGTTTGTGGGTTCACGCGAATGGTGGCAAACCGTCTTCAAGTTGAAGTTGTAAAATATTTGGTCGCCGTTTTAATTTTGGAGGCTGCGCGGGCACGTGAGGGACATCATGTCCAATTAGCAATAATAAAGTTGTATAGTAGACTTTCTCACTGGCACAAGTAAACAGTTGAGGATCCCAGAGGTTAGGGTGGCTTCTGCAATTCTCATTACCGGTTACGGCTGGAACAAAGAGATCGTTGGGTCGAATAAGGCGAGAGAGTGGATGGTACTGACGGAAAACACTTACCTAGTAGAACCAGTGCTGAACTGGACTCTCAGTGGCGACTAGAGTGAGTGTGTGTACGAATGCACGGAAAAGAACACACTGTTGGGAGGAGTGCCGATTGAAATGGTTCCATACCATATTTCAGAGTCTTCTGTCAGATCAACGCCGGCTCCGGACCCGTGTTCCTTTCGGAGCCATCCACTGGCATGCCACTTGGCCCACGGATGATCTTGCTAAAAATGTGTGAGAAAAGCGATGCCTGAGGATATCTCAGGTCGATTTACGTGTTGTGTGATGTGGTCATCATCTTGGAATCTTGGCACTTTTTGACTTGCAAATAAAATCGTAGCAGCGCCCGGCGCGCCAGTCCCCGACTCCGACGAATTGGTGCGACAACAGACCTCAAACCTCTTTGAAGCATTCTGTTCAGCTGCCTACTTGTGCTATAGTCATACATGTACACCGCTAATCATACATACTCAACGAACGAAAAAAAGGAAGACTTTATAACTCGTCGTGGCCCCCTGACCGACCGTACGCGATCGACTCCCCGAGAGGCCACACACACTGGCATACACGCCCGGATCCGGGAACAACCGTTCGATTAAACACAGCAAAATTGCGATAAGTCTGTCGCACGAACTGCACGTGTTGGTTGTCCCGCGCGTCCGCACCCGGAACGAATCGTCGTGTTGGTTTACGATTCCCAGCGGATGCTCATACCTAGAAAAAAAAATACAATTATAAAAGGCACGTCGGTCGGGTCAGGAGCGGATCGGAGGCAAGCAGAAAACCAAACCACACCTTTGGCCACCATCCTCTGCGCCTCGTTCCGATACTCGGTGACAAGCCACTCGATTCCCTGATTATGCTCTACCAGACCCAACATCTGCCCATACTAATCTGCATCGTTTCCATCAACGATACGTTGTACGGATACACCCACTCTTGATGTACTTGTTTCGTGATCATATGTGGCACCTGGAAGTTCAACCACAGCAGGTTCCAGACCTCCCTGAAGAGCGTGATCATCTGTGGATCAGCGTTAACCACGAGGATGAACCCATCCCACGGAGCTGTCGAACAGACGTCCGTTCACGAACATGTCTCGTCGGTTGATATCGTACAACTATGTGTCAAAGACCGGTCAGGCGTCGAGCTTCTTGCGGAAAGCGAATGATTCGGACTGCAGCTTTTGACCCTCTGCATATAATTCCCAACCTTATCCGAGCACGCCTTCAACACGTTTCATGTAGCTCAGGAGTTGATCGATTTGTCGACCCCCGCATCTGAGATATGTCATTTTGATATTTGAACTAGAAACGACGGCGTCAGCCAGCATGGTTTAACGTGAGAAGTGTGCGCCTGTAGCCGTTTGATGTGCTCCAGAGTCGGTGAGTAGGAGTGATCGGGATCGTATGCACGCCGTGTAAGCTCAAGGTAGACGAACCTGAATGGGATGGTCTAATTAACCGTCGTCGCCGTCACGTTGAGGGGCATGCGCTAGTATTGTGCGGTGGCGTTGTCGGCGTCGGTAAGGTCTGGCGTGGTGGGGTGGGTGAAGGAGAGAACGAGGGAGAGAGAGAGAGAGGCGGACACTGCCATGCCACCTCGTCGTGTTCGGTCGTCGTGACGTGGTGCTGCCATCCTGTCGCGTCTTTGTGCCGTGTGGGTGCGCTGGCAGTGTGGACGAGGTCTGCCTCTTACGGGTGAGGGAGGAAAAGGAAGAGGGGAGAGGCGGGCCCACCTCGTCACGATGCGTTGGTGTCGTGTGGCCGTGTAGTTGCCTACCAGTATGCAGTGTCCGGTGTGTTGAAGACTTGTGAAAGGTGTGGGGAATGCCAGGGCGTTCATGAGGCAGGCAATGACTGGTGTCCGCTGGTTTCCCAACGGCCCGGGCTGCGTACTGACACGGCACAGCCCCTCTCAAACGCGCGGGAATTATGTGTGGGAATTTGGGGTTTGCAGCGCCATAGTTTGCACTGCGGGAACTCTCAGAGGACGAATTCACGCAAGAAAACCCTCCCCCACTTACACTAGCTTGATGTGTTATCACGCATCGCCCAGCGTTGGCCGCAACACCAGCCATTCCCGTATCTTTCGAGCTCATCAAAACCCTCGTCTACAGCAAAGACCGCCACCCCAGTCCCCGTCGTCGTCATCGCGCGCGACGACACTGAAACTAGCTCCTCCGCCATCGCCAAGAAGCTCAATCTCAAGGACCTCCGTCTCGCCTCGGAGGATCTCCTCACTGAGTTTTTCAGCCTCGATAAGAACTCGCGTACGTTGCTTTTACTACATCGTATATCTCGGCCAGCACCTGATCCCATCGATCGATCGCAGTGTCTCCCCTGGCGCTGAACAAAAACTTCTTTCCCAAGGTCGTCGCCATGATCGACGCTTCCATCGCGACGTCGGAGGCGACGTTTGCAGTCCATGCATGCTCTTCGAGCTCGACGTCGTTCCTTTCCGGAAAAGACATCGTCACATACCTCAAGAACATTGAAACCGATGACCTCAAGGTAGAAGAGGTCGACTTTTCCGCTCTCAAGGCAGATGGGCCAGTCCCCAAGCCTGTCGTAAAGGAGAAGGAGGAAGCCAAGATCGAGGGTGCTGTCCAGATCGCGATCGCCGTCAAGAAAGAGGTCGACTTTTCGCCTGGTACCAGAACGTAAGTGCTGCTGAGCCGAACGTGGGTGCGGATCTACGTTCTGAGCACTTTTTTCCCGGTAGGTTTTGTTGAAGGCGGACATGTTGGAGTATTACAGGCGTCAGCGGATGCTATATCCTCAGGCCGTGGTCTTACAGCATCCGGGAGGAAATTCAAGGTAGGTCTGTTGAGTCGTTGAGATGCGACGATGTGTGACGTGCTGCCAGACTGGTTCGACAAGAAAATCATAGCCATGGGCGTGCAGAATGCATCTTTCCCCATGTTTGTCTCCTCCAAGGTGCTCGAGCGCGAAAAGGATCACATCGAGGGTTTCTCTCCTGAAGTCGCTTGGATCACAAGAGCGTAAGTGTCCCTGTACGAACGTGTCGCGTCGACAATCTTGATTAATGGCATATCAGCGGATCCTCCGAATTGGAGGAACCCATCGCCATCCGCCCAACCTCCGAGACTGTCATGTATCCCTGTGCGTTCACTCCATGACCCTCTTCACACGTCATTCACAGCGCTTAGATTATGCCAAGTGGATCAAGAGCCATAGAGATTTGCCGTTGAAGCTTAACCTGTGGAATAACGTGGTGAGATGGGAGT
>JBBPOM010001391.1:0-11206 GCA_038091455.1 Leccinum uliginosum | reverse complement strand
CGGCTGCGGAGACCGACTGGCCGCGTGAATGTTCCAACTTCCAGGGGGGGGGGGGGGGTAGGAGGAGGGGTGGCTGGCCGTCTCCGGCTGGTAGTCTGGGAGGCGCGCAGTAGCCTTGGTAAATGCTGCAAACGGAGTGGAGGGGGGCGGGCGGCGGCTCCAGGCGAAGTGGCGACAGCAGACAAAAAAGCCCCGCTGACAGACCACAGGTATTTTAAGCATTTCTTCTCGGCCATGCGGTCTCCATAATTCACAACTGGACCTGCGTGCAGCCGCCATCTGGCGTACTGCGTCCTGTTTCTTCGGCCGTTTACGTCTGCGTTTGCGTTCTGACGCACGTCCCCGCTTCCTCAACCGCGGGGCAGCCCCGCTGCGTGGTTGGTGAGACAGGAGGTCGGCGTTTGGGAGACGGCGGCGAGGTGAGGTCAGGGGGCGAGGCAGGGCGTGCGAGCGGCCGAGACAGGCGGCAGCCTGAAAGCTGGGGGGCAGTTGGGCGAGCTGAGCACGCGGCAGGCCAGGGTCGGCCCCTCCGGTGCGCTCGAGCCGCGCGGCGGAGCCTTGAAAGCTAGGGGGAGAGACGGACGTGTTGGGCGCTGGCAGGCCAGGGTCGGCCCCTCCAGTGCGCTCTGCACGGCGGCAGCACGAGAGGTTGGGGAGGGAGACAGGCGGGCGTGCTGGGCACCGGCAGGCCAGGGTCGGCCCCTCCGGCGTGCCCTACGCAGCGGCTGCGTGGAGGCGGGCATGTAATTGTAAAGCGAAACGTCAAAAAATGAACGCGTTGCAAACAGAGGTACATAAGCAGACCCGCCCCCGCCAGATGGCACTGGCAGCAGCCTAGCCAGTAGGCTACATTTCAAACAGGTTACTAGTAGACAGAAGTTTAACGACGCTAACTGCACTGTAGTTCAAATGTGAATGTGGACGTATGCGACTTTAGAGCAAAGGCCGGAGGTAAAAACGAATAGTACGTTAAGGAGGCGGCATGCGAGTCAGACTCGCAAATGAATCGCGGCCACGATTTGAAAGAAATAGAGAACGAACGGCGTGAACGGGGAAAAAATTCGCCCGTCGCCCGGTCAATTGCGTCGTGAATAAGACTTCCTCGGCTTCTGTTTACTGCCATCTTTTAGCATACCCAACTGGCCAGAGTGACCTATGGACCGGGTTTGTTCGGGACGAGTTCCCAAGCGATGCGGCAAAGGGTAAGACGCCGTTGGTTGCGCCTCAGGAACATCCGGCAGAGGACTCGGAGGCGGCCGCGGGGTTGGAGTCAAGGTGCGGCGGGGTGCAATGTCTGTGTTGACGGCTACTGGGGTGGAGGGGGCGGGGCGGCGGCGATGGACCTGCAAAGCCACGGCACCACTGGTGCCAGCAGGTGGATCTTGCCCGCCTGGCTCTTGAAGTTTTGTAAGCAGTCTGTCCGTATTGTCGCCAAGTTGGGCAACAGGAACGCGATCAGAATGGAGACTCCGCAGCGCGTTGGCTTCATCGGCGCCAGGCGAATCTTGCCCGCCTAGCAGTTGAAGCCTTGCAAGCACTTCGTCCCCGCCGTCGTCGAGTTGAGCTTCAGGAATGCGTTTGGGCGTTGAGGGACCTGTAGCTGGAGCAACGGCCGGGTTTTTGGCTTCCTTGTCTTTCGACGGCACAACGTCTGGTGGGGTATCAACGCACATCGCTGCAGCTGCTTGTGCCAGCGACAAGGCCTCATCTCCCACCTCGCCACCAGGTCGGCGGATGAGCCGCTTTTTTCTCTGGGTTTTTGCTCCGCTGGGAGAAGGCGGGGACGCAGCACGTTTTGTCGCTTTCGAAGCCCTTTTGGAAGGTTTTGATTTGGATGGCCCTTGCTGCGGCTCCGTCTCAGTTCCGTCTTCTTCCTCGTCGCCAGATACTTCCATCGAGAACACTTCGCCGCCTTCACTGGCGTCTGGGGCAGCGCGACCTTTGCCTTTCGAATAGGTTCCACGGCCAGCCTTACTGCCACGGCCGCGACCAGCCTTGCTACCGCGACCTCGACCGCGACCGCGTATCCGTGACTTGGATGCCTCCACACCCGCAGTCTCCTCGTTATCGGATAGGGCTGGCAGCGAAAGGGCAGCTTCGTCTTCCATGTTTGGATCCTCGAATAGCCTTTCTGTTAAATGTCAAAAAAAAATTAGTCCACGGAGAGCGGCCACAAAGCCAATTTTTTTTATTACTCACGAACGGGACCTGATCCAGTGAAGGCGCTGTGCAGCTGGCCTTTGTCGAAGGAGAGATTGTTGAGGAATACGTCCGGCGTACGCAGAGCAATAAGCCGGTAGAAAATGACCTGCTTTTGTTGAGGGTATCGGTAGATTCTCCCCCTTAATTGCTCGTCATCGAGAGCTGACCAAGTCGTATCCTAGTGAAAATTTGGAATTAAACAAAATCCAACTGGCCAAGAGGCCACTTACCAACATGATCATGACGTTGGCGCATGCAAGATTCAACCCTACCACTCCGACATTCGACAAGATGAGCACTCGAGGCCCAGTTGTGCGTGTTGCCCTGCGGAATGTTTCAATGGCAGACTGTCGCTTCTTAGGTGACATTGACCCGTGGAGCTCGACGGCTTGAACGCCATATAGACGGAGGACCTTTAATGCCGTAGTTCTTAGCTTTAATTCTCAAAGGCAAGGGAGACTTACATCGAGAATCACGTGATTGGATGACGGAAATGCGGAAAAAATGACGATGCGGTCGATAGTGTCGTATGTCGCAGCGTCTTCTATGCTATTCGGATCTGGTTCAAGGGAAAACCCGTCAGAGTCGTTTACCTTCAGTGCTTGCTGGCCGTCTTTCTCCAAGTGGTATCTCGCCAGCCTTCCCAGAACATCCAGCTTGATGGTTTTTTGCGACCCGTTAACCCAGTCATCTAGTGATTTCGGAGTTTCCCACTTAGTATCTACGTTTGGATTCATTGTGGGGTGTAACATTGAGCGACGAAATTCAATATAAAAGTGCTGAGGGAATGAAGGATCAGTAAGCAAGCTGCTGATTTGAAGGCACTCGGTAGCATGGTCAGCAAACACAAAACAAACTTACCTTGCGGGCCTCCGATCCTGCCATTGGATGCTCCATCACAAGATCTTTTGCGAACTTGCGTAATTTTTCCTCCTCCCAGTCAAGCATTCTGAGTGCCAAATTTATTTCGAGGTACGGTCGCATGTTGAAAATCTTCCCGCCACTGGGGTCGACAGAATCAATAGTACGTCGAATGACGTGGTGAGAGAAGCGAGCACGGAATCGTCCCATCCACTCGTTGATAACTTTGGGTACCTCCAGTTCTGGTGAGCTCTTATTTGATGTGCCCACCAAAGCACCACGTATAACTGAACCTGAAGCACCGGCATTTCGGAGGGCCTTGGAATCGATACGAGACGCCCGGTTCATTTGGCGGTTGATGACCAGGAGTTCCTCGTGGTCACTGAATCCTGAAACTCCCATCCACTGTCCCATAATCCAGAGGTCCTGAGCGCCATTGATTGGGTTAACATTGGTTCTCAGTGCAATCAGCAACCCCTCACCTGAGGTTTCGTCGTCACAGGTGTTGCTGTCATTGCAACGGCAGCCAAGGACCGCTCTCTCAGGCCGCGACATGCCAAGTGAGCGATGTTGTGTTTCCGCGCCCCATGTGCTTCGTCTGCAACAAAAAAGCAGAATTTGCGACCATACACTGTCTCTGACGCCACCTCATCGAATCGCCCTCCATGCAAGGGCTTCGCTGGTTCACCTTTCTCACCAAATTTGAAACATGTTTGGGCGTCAGACTGAACTGCCTATGAAGGACGCAAACATTCAGTGCGGCGAAGCAATATCCAACTGAATTGAACCAACCGTAGTCACCGCAAGCACGATTCGCTGAACCATGGGTTGCTTGCTTTTCCCAAACACTGAGACCCACCAATTCTTCCGACTGTCCAAGCGGTTCATGTAAGGTAAAATGTCGAACGTTGACGGTTTTAGGAAACGTTTCATTTCTCGCTCCCACTGCTCTCGAAGGTTAACGGGTACGACGATGACATGGGGTGCATCTGGGACATTCCCGTCAGGCGTTGAGAACCGTCGACCAGCTGCGAAAGAAAATATGAGCAGACAGAAAGCTGATCAAAAATTTGACGAACCAAAATCTCCAGGAAAATCGCCTTTAGCCATGAAATATTCGCGATAGTATGCAAGGCAGGCAATAGCCCCAACCGCTTGCATGGTTTTCCCCAAACCGACACCATCCATCAGCAATACGGGTTGGCCTTCGAAAAGGCGCTGGAGCATCCGAAGGATGCCCACAAGCTGGTGCCATCTGGGTTTCAGAGCGTGGCGAGCATTGACTTCATTTTTCAACCAGTCCTGCCCCTCCATGCTCCAAGGATCAATCAAGCCTTCTGGGTCGGTCCAGTCTTGAAAGTATGGGATCTGTTGTCCAGGTAAGTCCAACTTCTTCCACAGTTCTTCTTCTGTAAACCCGTTAAGGTTCTCCACGCCTTCGCTCCAGTCTTCGATGGATAGCGCTGAATCTAGATCAACTTCGACTCGCTGCATATCGTCATGCCCGTATGCGTTCTCCAACGAAGCCAAAACCATGCGCCTGATGTCAGCCACGTCTTCTTCACTCGCAAGGTTGCGAAGGGCGTCGCGGATCGGCTTCGGTAACCCTAATAGTGTCGCTTATTTGGGTTGTAGAATAGATATTCAGGAAACCTACGTTTAAGTTTGTCCGGGTCTGAATCGTCGTGGTCGATCACTGCAAGCATAGCCTCCATTTCCGCTTGGTAGTGTTTAAGCTCCCCACAAGTCACCGGGTCGTCGTATTTGCTAAGCAGTTGGACGAGAGGTCGAATGTGCTTCAAAAATGCTCTAATTAGAGCGACAGTAGGCTGCACGCCCTCAGCAGTGAGCGCTTGAAATTATCAGTCAAGTCTACATTTACTACAAAAATAAGGTAACCCACCTATCCAAGACTCTCTGACCAAACCGAGGTTTGCATCGAGCTTGCCCATGTCTCGTTTGACCGTCTTGCGATACCGATTCCATGTGATCACCAGCAAAGCTCGTGCAAATTTCCCAACAGCTGGCTTGAGGAGGGTGCTCGTGCCTCTGTACGCATCCCTGCCTATTAAACGCTCCGCCAGCGTCGCCTGGCATTCCAGAACCTGGGCCTCCTCAATAGTCGGGAGCTGTTTCAGGGAGGGATAAAAACAGACTGTTACTACGGGCGTAGGTTGCGACTGGTTTACTGACCTTGCGCATTTCAAGGTCACGCATGACCTGGTGAGGATTACGAGCAGCGTTGCTCAAAACCTCATCGATAATCTTGTTGAGGCCCCATTGGACTTGGTGGTCGCGGACGAACTTGTTCCATGCGTCGCGGCCCTGCGATTCGTTGTCAGCCTTTTTGGAGGTCGCGAATTCGTCCTGTTTGTCTGCCGCCACCGACCAGAGTTTGGTGGCAAATTGTTTCACTTGATTCGCAACTCGGTTGGTCCACTCTGCAACATTAGTCGATGGCGAACTTGGTGGTGCATCTGCAGCCACGTCCCAAGGCAAGCCGTGAACTTTGGTAATGGTTTCCCAAGCGGAGGCAGACCACGGAAGGTCATCAGTACTGCCCAGGATCAGCAGGGCACCAGTGAGAGTCTGAGATGGCATCGCCTGTAGCGAGTAAAGATTGCTTTGTGGGTGGGAGCAGCTGTGCGAGGCTAGGAAGGATTTGGCACCCCGAAGGCCGCTGGCGGGGTATATAGCGGCCCAGCTAGCCACAGGGCACGAGGAGTCCATGTGCCGCGGCGCCTTTGGTCGGCACTTTTTGCGCATAACTGGCGCCGACATTCGCACTGCGCCGCCCCGTAACCCCAGTTCTGCGCGGCGGCATACAAACGGGTGTGGCTGCTGGATGGGTGTTAGGGCTATTACTCAAAAAACGCGCGGGAGTATTGTGGCAGCGAACCTCACCAGGAGTTGCGCTTGCTTACGCGACTCAACAAAGGAAATTGCCGGCACTCGGCGGCTACTCAAGTACTCACGGCCGTCCAGGACGGCAGTTCGATGCGGGCCTCACAATTCGTCAACACCGGCGCGGCTGCGACTCCGCCGGTCTAGCCTCCGGGAGATATGCGCCAGGCTGCGGAGCTGCAAGTGCCAAAATAATATACAGGCTGCCGTGCGCGACACACATTACTAATCAGCGCAATTTAGCGGGTCGCACGCACGATTTCGAGTTCGCGATTTAGAATAAAACGCAAATTTTTGTACTACCAGAGAGTATCGGTTACCTACGTATCGCTTAAGAGGGAGTCGACTGTATATTGTTGTTGCTGTAACAATTTTATGCTATGGTGTGGTATGTGATACCTGTGCTACATTGGACTACTGGGTGTTATATAGTCAGGACAGCTAACTACATTGCTCTTTATCGTAGGTAGGGCTGCAATACCACTACAGCAACAATATGCCCACATAATACTACCGTGACGTTGGCATCGGCAATTTTTGCTGACCAGTGCGCGTGTCGGAAATTCCCCTCGTTCGCCCTCTCCCCCCTAACGAATTAACCTCTCTTTGGAAACTTGCCCTGGTGTACAGAGACCTTCCCGCTGTTGAACTCGTACGCTGCCGAACGCCTGCTCGCCGCCGCAGAGGTGCTGAACCTAACGACGCAGATCCTCGAGCGGGCGGAGAAGTCACCGGCGGCGGAGAATTTGATGCAGCGCAAACAGCACCTGGACGTGCTGGGGGATGAACTGCGGGACAAGTCCGGCTGCGCTGGATAAGTATAACGGCGCGCACGCACCGGTAAGCTTGCATAGGGCGCTGCAGGAGGGAGTGTCAGTCGCGGGGGACAGAGCGCCAGACGTCTCGAAGTTGTTGTGCGCGGTCGGCGTTCTTCAAGCAGACGAGGCTACTAGTAGCACAGCGGGCGAGGTCAAGGGTGAGAGGGAGACCAGGCTGTTCGGCGATTCGGCACGAGCCACCACGCGGCGCTTCTGTTCATTTCAAACGCGTCGACGGCGAGGGTGCATTGGCGGCGCTGCAGCAGTGCACTCCAGCTGCTGCCGGTTCCGGTGGGGTGCGACCGCTGGCTGTTCTTCCCCGGGGGAGCGAAGCGACGGCTAGTATCCCCTTAGGGCAACAAGCAGGGGGGGGGCGGGAGTGAACGGCTACTTTCCCGACGTTTTTTGTGTAGTGATTATATTCTTCTGTACTCTCGGTTGTACTCTCGGTTATGCACCCCGGTGAGCAGACGGCCTGCAAAAAGTAAACCGACTAATTCAGAGCGTCCAAGACGCGGCTACTTAGCGGTGAGGAAGCGACGCACCAGTGTAAATTTCCGCTAATCAGCGTCTTTGCGTGACGCTGGTGCTGGCCATTTTCAAGTTATATTAGGAATTTAAACAGCGTCAAGGTTGCGTCCCCGCGGCTCATTCGTTGCGTCCCCGCAGTTCATTCGCAGAGTACCCGCAGCTCATTTGTAACGCCCGAAATAGTACTAGTGTAAATTCGCGTCCCTTTGTGGCCCCCAGCAAAGAATCACGCTATCTTCAAGAAGCTGTGTGATGCACCAATTGTGCAACCGGGTTGCACAATTTGTAGATTGAAAACGAGTTCATATGTCTGCAGCACGAGGTCTGCGGCACGGCGCGCATGGGTATCCCGAGGGCAAATGATCTCGAGCTCCTTGATATATTTGTGTAGTGTGCTTTGGGGTACTTGGAGTCCTGATGCGCGATAATACAAAAGAGCTTGTGATAGATATAACAACATCGAGGAATATGGACCACGAGAATTCGTCGGGTGCCCCAATTATGATCACGCCCTCCACAAGCTCGTCAAGTTCTTTCCCAAGGGGAACCTTCTCCGAGGATGTCGTCGGTAGTGCATAAAAGTACCTTTGTTTGTACATGATGAGTTTTGCCTCGGTAGAACGACGCAGCTCATCAGAAGTATTTGGACGGTTCAGAACTTCTTGGTACATCGACGGCAACTAAAGTGAGCGATTAGTAGAGATGGTAGACTTATCGGAGTCGGTCATACTTTGGATGCACCCCACACTTCCATCCCGATGTCCTTCTTAAGTTGGTCGGGAGAAGGCCCGCCAAGACGCGTGCGTCTCTTCTCGAATTCGCTCTTGATAAAAACGGCTTCATCCGGTTCAATAATTGATATGATCTCTTCGATGATAGGGAGCGAATTGTGAACCGCCGTTTGCGTGTCAAAGGTTGAAGATGCAGTTGGGTTCGTTGGGTCCGGAGGTGGTAAATTCGACAACGTCGCAAATAATGACGAGTCGGGAAGCAAGTAGGAGAGGGCGCTCACTATCTGATGAAAAAGACAACATCAAATTGATATCTGCTGTACGGCGGAGAATTCACCCACCTGTTGATGAGTGCCGTGCTGTTTTATTACTGTAATCAACTTCTGAAAAGCCTCCGCACATTTGGCGGCATCATCATCAAAGAGAACGTTTGCCGTTGAATATGAAGATTTGAGCGCCACGACCGCACCTTTTGGAAAACATCTGCATCATGTGTTCCAGCACCCTCGAGAGATCGTTCCATCGATCACTTTTCTCGTAAAGTTTTGATATACCTTGTGGAGTCAAATGAGTTGGTCAAGCGAACCACAACGACGAACGTGACTCGCCTGTCAGGCAAGGATCTGATCTCGTTTCAATTCGATTGCTTTGCGATAATATACTGTGCGGTCGCCAGGCCGTCCGAATACGCAACACACACGATGGTATTACTTGCCCGCTCTTATCGTGCTCTCCCAGTTCGAGGAAGGCGAAACCCAGGAATACATGGCTGTCCTTTCGGCGTCAACCGATTCAGTGGTACGCGAAGGGAGGCATATGTAAGAGCTAGGGAGATGTCATGAATACATGAGGTATTGTCCCATACAATCCATAGTTGGCACACGTCTTTTGTTTTTTTTTGGCGTATATCGGCAATGAGATAGAGAACCATTCGCGTCGGCATCGAGACGACTTCACGCTGGTCACCGCTTCCCTTGGTTGGCGGCCTCTGATCAACGAGAATAAGATCGAGGGGGTGAGATGCGTTCAGAGATGGAGAAGAAATGTTTGCCTACCTCTTCGCGTAGCGTCCTCCAGTAACTACGTATCGACATGCTCCGCAGGCAATTGCACATATCGTACGACCGATCCGCGAATAAAACAGATCTTCACCGCCATCTGTGGAGGTGTCAGGTGGAACGCGAACGCGACGGACGCAAGCTCACCGCCAGTGTGCGGGTGTCTTGTCTCATCGAGAACCTTGATCGAATCCAAACGGATGTTGAAGAATCTGTGGTTGCGGGGGATCTCGTCAACGCGGTGCACGGCGGCGTAAAAGATGAGGAGGCCGCATGGCCTCATCAACAGGGCCTGCCCGAGCGAATACCGCTTGAGAACCCGCCGCTGGAGCAGGCTCGAAACGGAGAGGACCAAAGACGAGAGCGCGGGCATGTGCCGCATTTGCTGATCGCGTCGGTGTACGAGGGACCACCTTTTCATCGCGGCAGTGTAGCGTCGTGGACTGAAATATTGCATCAGCTCGCTCGGAAGTCTCGATGAACAACGCACCCCAGCGTGTCGGGCATTTCGCCGCCCCAGTGGTGATGGTGTGAATCGCCGCCGCCATGGCCATACCCGTGAGAATCGCCATCCGCAGACAGCAGCAAATTTTTGACGGCTTCCTTGGCGACATAGATGCCCGCCAACTTGAGATATACACACTGTGCAAAGAGCAACGTCGTCCAAGCCCGTCCAGGACTGTAGCAATGTGGGTGTACGGTCAGCGGTGATAGGTAAATGAGCGGCGGATCTGAATAACACGCACCCGTACATGCCATTCATCTTGCCCTGTATATGGCGTGCGATGACAACAGGCCCGACAACGCCCAGTGCGTCAAAGACGACCCAATACCCCAAACCCGTACAAGCGAGCGAACCGATGCTCTGACCACGTGTCCACAATAGGGCACCCAAAGCAAACTGA
Organism: Leccinum uliginosum; assembly: GCA_038091455.1. Taxonomy (NCBI): domain Eukaryota; kingdom Fungi; phylum Basidiomycota; class Agaricomycetes; order Boletales; family Boletaceae; genus Leccinum; species Leccinum uliginosum. The sequence goes on along the minus strand of JBBPOM010001391.1, from coordinate 1,196 downwards.
GACGAAGCAGTGATTAAAGCAGCAGTCGCGGACGAGGACACGACTGCCATCCATGGTCTCATGCGCGACGAGGTTGTTAGTTTGCGAAGAGGATATCGAAGGTGCAGGCGACTTGGTGGGATCACTTCAGGCGTTGGGAAGAGTTTGTCTGCATCTGCATTGGGAACCCGCGGCGAGACTGGCGTGGGTGTAGGCGCGGTCCGCAGGCCCTTCAGCTTGCTTTGTACTTGCAGTGCCTCCGGCTGTGCGGGCTCGAGGAACGAGAAAAAGTTGTTCGACATCGAATGCTTGCGATGACAGTGGCCGCGTCTCGTGGTAACAGCCGGCGACGTTCGTATGCTGGTGGGCTCCGACTGTGATTTCGGGATACCGCTGAAAGTGAAACCGGGTCTGAGCTCGTTGTCGAAGCAAGCACCGTTTGTGACGACCCCATCAGACTGAGAAGCAGGAATGATGATCGGAGATGGAGATGCCGGTGGGGCTTCGTCGTCTGCAGGTCGTTCGTCCTCTGAGATGGTGGTGTATGGTCTGGGAAATAATATAGATAGATTCCTGGAGTGGAAGCGCGAATGGCGTCTCGTGTGACCAGGGGATTTGCTGAGGTGGTGAGGTTGGCGGGTGTGTGAGTCGATGACACGGAGCTGGATGATGGGTCGAGTGTCGATTAGACGGCGGTCGGCTAGTGGAGTGGGTGATACAGACGGGTGCGAAAGGAAAGAACAAGGCTTACCGCCGACGCCGCACTGTGCACATGCGCACCTGCTTTGGCTCCTGCCTGACCACAAGTCCATACTCTCTACGGGGGAGATGCATCATGAGCGAGGTGAGATATCAGATACATATAGAGTGAGAAAAGGCGCGTGGGAGTCGGCGGGGGAGGTAGTGGATGAGATGGGAAGAAGAAAAAAAGATATGCAGTCTGCGTTCACGTTCCATACGAGTATGCGGTGATGGCAACAGTGGCGCTGGCATAGCTCGTGCTCGCGTTTTGGTCCTTAGTACTAGTACTGTACTTTCCTCTTGAAGCTTGAAGTCTGGAACTTTACCGTGACAGTAGCCTTCAGGTCTCCAGACGCAAGGTCCTATATTCAGATCCGCCGCTCATTTACCTATCACCGCTGACCGTACACCCACATTGCTACAGTCCTGGACGGGCTTGGACGACGTTGCTCTTTGCACAGTGTGTATATCTCAAG
>JBBPOM010001390.1:0-11210 GCA_038091455.1 Leccinum uliginosum | reverse complement strand
CTCACTGCACGCTTCGGGCCTTCGCGCACGCGTTCCGATCGCGATACCTTCCACCAGACACACTCACACACTCACGTTGCTGTCGACTTTAACGATACTACGGCAACATCCGCTGTCAGAGAGCGATCCATAGGCGAGCGTGAGTCTAACATAAGTAAGTAGTCTCGAATGGGTGCGCAAAGTTGGTAAGACGGTGACACCGTGCATCAGCCGCCGAAATGTGTCATGATGACTCCTGGTATAATTTCCTTTTCTCCCACTTTCTAAGTACTCGCATTTTTGTATTTTATCGAGTTCACTTCCAATGGTGCATTTTACTTTGGATATCGCCCGCTAGCGGGCGGTATCCACATCGGTGTTTGTCTCTAAAGTTCACCGTCCGATGGGCAAATTCAGTTCCAAATTGGGGCACGTTAAATATACACTCAACCTTCCAAGTCAGTGTTCGATGCCCCGCTGCCCCAGCTGTAGCAAGCTCCTTCCTTCCGACAATGCGGTCCTGCGCCACATGAACCAGCCGACCTCTCGCTGCTTTGGCTGGGTCGACAATCTTGTCCAAATCGGCGAACTTCTCGCACAAGAAGTCGAAGAAAAAAACGCTCGGAATAGCCTACACTCACTCCAGCTTGCGCACCGGCAGCCGGCTGGAGAATGTAATACAGATAATGACATTCTGGATGTAGATATGCCTGATGAAACACACGGAGAAACTGTTGAAGAATACCCGGGCGCTGCTGCTGTATTCGTGCAGCAGCAGAAAACATTTCTCGACCGCTTTGATCAGGATCGGTTCTCGCATGAGCGTCGTTCCAATCTGTACTATCCGTTTGCAACTCGCGCGGATTGGGAATTTGGCCTTTGGTTGACGCGGTCCAGCCTGAGCATGGCTGCTATCGATAGCATGCTTTCGCTGGAGCTGGTAGTTTTCTCAATCACTAAAATTCTACACATTTGTGACGAAATTTTATATCTTAAGGTCAAATCTCTGCCCCTTTCATTCAGGACGGCTCAGCAGTTGCGAGGCCTCGTCGAGCTCCTTCCCAGCGGGCCGGAATGGCAATGTCGTATCTTGTCGACCAAGGTACCGACCAAATCACCTGTCAGGCTGTTTTACCGCGACCCCGTTAAATGTTTGGAGGCGCTATTCAATCATCCGCTCTTCCATGACAAAATTTCGCTGGTTCCTCGCCGTGTCTATCGAACAGCTGAACAGCTTGTTCGCGTGTACAGCGAATGGATCACTGGGAATGCCGCATGGGAGATGCAGGTCAGTCTCTATGATCACGTCTAGTAATCTCAATATTAAAAACAGTCACTAGAGCAAAATTCCAGATGGAGGCACCCTTCTAGGTACTATACTTTCATCCGACAAAACAACTGTGTCTGCACTCGTCGGCGATCGATGCGCCCACCCACTATTACTCGGACTCGCAAATATCCACATGTCCACTCGGCTCAAGTTATCCTCGGATGCCTTTCTCTTGATCGCACTGCTTCCAATACCCAAGTTCATTCACAGATCCAGGCGTATTCGTAGTCTTCTAAGTGATCGGATCATACACGAGTCTCTGGATATTGTCTTACAGCCGTTGAAACAGGCTGCTCGCTTCGGCGTGATGATGAACGATCCACTTGGGAATCTTAGATTTTGTTTCACATCTCTCGCCTCATATATCGTTGACACGCCGGAGGGATGTATGCTTGCGGGAGTGGGAGGAAAGACTTCCCCTATCACAACCGCAATGTACAAACATTTTGGGGATCCCCATCAACACCCCCTACGCACGAAGTCTTACACGTTGAAACAACTTCGGCAAATCAAGGTTCACCCCGACGATCTTCGGAAATACCTCGTCGCGGCACAAAAATTCCGCTTAAACGGTGTCGCGTCTCCTTTCTTCCGAGACTGGCCTATGGCAGACCCTCCGATATTTCTAACCCCGGAGCCCCTCCACGAGTGGCACAAAAAACTTTGGGATCACGCGGTTCGGTGGGCAATTAACATTGTAGGGGCTGAAGAGTTAGACTTTCGTTTTTGCGTTATTCAGCCCTCCGTTGGGTTTCGACAATTTCGTGAAGGCATTTCGCATCTGAAACAAGTCACTGGAAGAACACAGCGAGACGTTCAAAGATACCTTGTTGCAGTGGTCGCCGGCGGCGCTCCTCCGGGTGCGGTGATTGCGATCCGTGCTCTATTAGATTTTTGTTACCTTGCGCAAGCTCCCGAGCTCGACGATAACGATTGCGACTCGTTGCTGTTGTCCCTGCGCACCTTTCATGATCAGAAGTCCCACATCATCAAGGCTGGCGGTCGACGAGGAAAGAAGGAAATAATCTCGAATTGGTATATACCAAAGCTCGAGTTACTTCAAAATGTTGTTCCTTCCATCCGGGACTCGGGCGCACCAATTCAGTGGTCGGCTGATACGACAGAGCATGCACATATACTGATGATTAAAAAGCCGGCTCGCAGAAGTAATAACAACGATGTTGATACTCAAACTTGCAGGTACCTCGATCGCCTCGAGAAATGCTCGAAGTTTGAGCTTGCGACATCCCTTCGAGAAGTCCAATATGACACTCATGTTGATGGTGAGGGCCACAAAGATGATGACCGTGACCGTGCTGATGCAGCAGATTCAGCTGGAGTCGGTATTGATGACGCCGGTGATGCTCGTCACTTGCCGTCTGTTGCAAGACTCGGTCAACCAAAGCGCTCTCCTACCAACTACTTTTCTAAGGCACATGAACTGTCGTCGTCGCCCTTCAACCCATCTACTCCCTTTCCCCCTCGGTCTTTAGTGTGTGGCCGCACTGCAATTAACCTTGCGAGGGACCCGAAGATCACTCGAGGATCGATTGACAAAATCGCTGCTGATTTTCAACTCTCCGATCTCCGTCCTGCGCTCGGCGATTACATTCAACGCGAAACATCCAAGGCGCCTCACTCGGTCAGAGGACCTCGCTCATCGGCCCAGAATTGTCCCCTTCCCTTTTCAGAACTTGCGGTCTGGTATACGGTACGCCTTCAACAAACGCCTTTCCACTCCAACAGTGACCTGGATCACGCTCAAACGGTTACTGCCTCCCCTCCGTCTTCCTCCTGGAAGCACGGTCGTTTCGACGCAGTGATATTTAATGTCGATCCTGGAGAAGAGTGGCCGCGATCTGGGCTTTCTGGTGAGTTTATATTATCAACTTTCAACTGATCTCCGAGTCTCAATTTTTGCTCTCGAGTAGGTCATTCTGTGGGGGAGCTCCGACTGGTTTTCCGGCCTGTACCACCACACGGTCAGAGACCGTGGTGGTGCAGGAAATTCCTCGTTTATGTGCGAAGATTCAACGTTGTACCCCAAAGGGGTAGCGAATGCGACCCTACGACATCTATGCACGTTCTTCGACGAGCGCGAAGGGCAAACTCAGAGCACCTGGGCGACGTCATTCCTCTCGATCAACTTCGCTCCCCTGCCAATATAATCCCGCGATTTGGAAAGGCCGCGAACAAACGCATGTCGTCCACCAACAGCTGTGCATTGACAGAAGAATTTTGGCTCAATAAGTACTGGGATAAGGAAATGTTCTTTGCACTCCACGGTGGTTCCAAGTAGACACTTACTGTACAGAGTACCATCGTAATTGATTTTTTTCTAATGATTATGCCCGAACTTGTGGTCTATGCCTCTATGATTAATATTGTACTAATACGCTTAGCTCTCTCTGCTTACGTAGAGCGAGGCATTACCACGCTCGTCCGTCACCGAACAACGAAAATCAAGTCTTCGGAAATCTCAAAGGTTGGCCAAATCTCGTCTGTCTCACCACATCTCCGCCGGCGGCACTGAATTCGCCCTCGGAGCTCCACGCTGACGTCCTGGCTCATAGGAGAATGAAGAAATCGTCACAGGACGCGCTCAAGAACACCAATCTGCTCGCCAAACTTTCATGACTTTCACCAATTACTAGAGTTCTGTACGTACAGCCGTCCACGGTTCATGCTTTCATTTGCTTACCGAGATAAAGTTCAATCGGGGATGGGAAGTCATTGTTGCTCCCTTTATGAAGAGGTTGTGGGTCTCCGGCAGATGGAGAAACCTCTGCGGGTTCACGGTTCTTGAGCCCACTCTGCAAGCGGATCCCGAGGCGTCTATCTAGATGGAGAAAGGGGCAGAAGCAGGGCGTTGTTTCACTCCACCACCACCACCACCACCACCATTTCTATGACACCTTCCAACACTGCAGTTCCAGCCAAAGCTAAGACAACCAATGCCCTTTCTGGTTCTAGGTTCACCCTTTGGCTCGTATACTAATGCCTTGGGCACATCGCCATTTGCACTCCCTGGTCCACCAATATCCTTATGACATTGCCAAACGACGTTCTAGCATCTGCGACGACTCAAGGATGCGCTCGGTGTTTCCAACGAAACGCGATCACTTACCAAAGCTTCGAGTTGTGTGTAATTCGCACTGTTATCCCTCGGACGTATTTGCTAACCATTGCTCAGGTTTGACAAGCGAAGAGGACGAAACCGTCGAGGTTCAAGTTGAGCTCAAGGGCGTGAACTTGAAACTCTTTATCAAGCGCGGGTGCAAACAGTTCACCGATGGTATGTTTTCAGTAATATCGCTGCACCAGCACTTTGTTTCACGTTAATCGTATGTCCGTTTAGTGCGGTCTGACCACTCTCTGATCATCCCATCCTTCGGACGTTACCTGCAAGGGCGTCGTTCGCGCCGTGCTTGGTCGTGCGTCCACCTTCACCCGCATAGAACCACCTTTGACAATTGTGGCACGTCCACAGCTCGGGATCGCACTCGCCGCCAACATCGGCGGCCAAAGCTCCCCGATCTACTCGCCTCAGAACCTCATTTCCATCGGGTTCATGGACCCGCAACTCGACTGGGCGAGCTGGTCCGCTGTCGCCCTTCCCGTGTCGATCATCTCGATCGCACTAATCTGGCTGCTCTCGCTGGCGAGCTACCAGCCCGCGCGTGCGCCAGATGGAGACGGAGATATCGAGATACGGGCAATCAGGCCTACGAGGGAGGATTTTAGCTGAAGCAGTGGTGGGTGAGCCTGACCACGATCCCGTTCCTGTGCGTCGAGTGCCAGATCGAGTCTACGATTGGAGATATGGGGATTATTGCCATTATGCCGATCGTTGCGTTCTTTGCGACGGGGGTTTTGAAAAAGGTATCGTAATGGGGGATATTTTACTGAGTGCTAACCACGGTTCGTTTTAGGATGACTTTGAGCCATTTGCATGGACGATCGTGTCCTTGCTATAGGCGGCATTGTGCTCGGTGATGGAGTCAAGTCGAGCGGGTTAATGAATGCGATGGATGGTCTAGTTCATCGCGTGCTCGAAGGGCGGGCATTGTACACCGTCGTCGTCGTTCTTTCCGTTGTCGTCCTCGAACGTTTTTCCTTTCCCCCGTTCCGCTTTTCATTGTTCGTCCGAAACTAAAGTCCCGCAGGATACCGAAGCTAAAACCGATTCTCGAACCCGTCTACGTAAGTGATCCGCCTCGAACCCCTCCACCACCGATCGTTAATTACCGCGTCGACTTCCCCGGGCCTGTGACATCACCCTACACTTGCGCAGCTAAATCGTCCGCCTCCAGAAATCCGCCTTCCCGGAATTCGTGTATCACCACCACCTCCCCTTAGTACGCGAATGCAAAGCTCAGCTACCAGTGGTGTACCCTGAACATCATCCCGTCGTTGTCGTCTCTTCTCAACAAGTCAAAATCACTGCTTGCACTCGTGATCACACCTTACCGTTCTGTGAAAGAATGCGAACAGCCCATGCGGTCACGGACACTGATCGCGCGATGCAGGCGTTGCAGAACATACATAATGTAGCCCGTATGGTCAGTTTACCGATGGCGGAAACCGGTGCGTCGCTTGAAATCCCTTTTTTTTTTCGGAACTTGATCGAATTTATCTTTTTCTCGTCAAGTTAGCGGTGCTGTTACAGATGTGCAAGATGTTGAATGAAGTGCCCCCTCTTTGACTGGGATGCGGCTCGGAACCAGCCCGGTGATCGGTGGGCTCGTGACGAGTTTGAATCACTCTGTCGTCGAGTTCGTCGCTCCTACAGAATATATGGTTCGGCCGCCGCCACAGCCAGCGGTGTATGTTTTCGTCATCAATGTCAGTCACGCCGCCGTTCAGTCAGGTAGTAGGGATCGTGTTGTGTGAATTATTTGTATTGACTGATGTTCTTCGTGTTCAGGTATGGTTGCCACTGCAACGCGTACCATCCTAGAGAACTTGGATCACATACCAAACAAGGATGACCGCACTTCATGGTGGTGAATTATTTGTTGCACACAGTTTTCTGCCGTGATCCAAGTTTGGCTCAGGTGTCGATGAATGTTGGGCTGTGTCCCATGTCATCTTGATATTCTAGTCCGAGAGACTGACATGGCTACCTCATGACGATGAGTCCGACGTGTCACGACGACAACGACTGGTCGCCTTGTCGCGTGACGTCTGACGACGACGATGAACAATGCGCTGATGTGGCACCGCAACGCGTCAAAGCCAACGTGCGGCATACCACGACACGATGACAACCACGCAGTGGCACCAATGACGCATGACGATGCCGCCATGACACGATCATGCAGTGATGATCATGTGACAGCATGTCGAACGTCGTCACAGGTACTACATATATACTACTACTAGTAGTACCCATACCCGTTTGATGCAGGTACACAAATACCAACCTGCACCTGTACCCATGACAGCCTGAGACCCTACAATGATGGCATCTGGACACATTCCAGGTAAACTGAATTCCTGCATCAAGTGGACAAGGCTTGCTGGCAGGTTTATCAATACTAGAACTTGAATGGGACCAAACTGGAGTTTGTAGCAAATTCATCACTGGCATATGTGTGAAAAAAAAAATCAAGAGGTTTGTGTAAACAATACTATGTTCTACTTGATGCTCCACTGGCTTATGGCAGTCTGGCATAGATTGATCACATAGTGTAGTGAACTATTGTAGTCTATTAGTTCTATGTCCACTGTAGCACTATGGAGACTACAGGAACTATGAATTGCTATAGATACTATAAAATCTATGGCAGAATCAAATCAAATGGTTTGTGTGAACAATACTAGTATTCTACTTGATGCTCCCATGGCCTATGGCAGTCTGGCATAGAATAACCATATACTATGGTTGGACTATCGAAGTCTATTAGCTCTATGTCACTATAGCACTATGGAGGCTATGGGAAAACTATGGAAAAACTATAAATGGCTATAAATACTATGCAAACTATGGCAAAATCCTTGTTTTGCTGATTGGCAGTAGAAGTGGAAGCACGAAAATCAGTCCCTGCATCGCTGTCGTGGCAGGAACCATTAGCCTCGAGCTATCCATGCAAAGACTCAAATTTGTTACAACTTACCAGATGCCCCAGAGCCGATTCATTCCTCCAGTTTGAAGCGATAGTCGTCACAGAAGAGAGTCATTGACGTCGAAAGCAATTGTACAACAGGGATTAAGAATACTAGGACTTAGCAAGCCGAGAACATTGAACGTTGAACATACGCCTTCAGGAATCAGTGTGAGAAACAGATTGCAGTAAACAACACGCATCGCAACGCAGTACGATAAGTAACATAGAGTACTACATGAGTTCCGCAATGGCAAATTCTTCATCATCCATGTCCTTGATGACTCGGAGCTTGTCGATTGCTTCCCTCACTTCCTCGCCCTGAAGCCCGGTCCGCTCCGCATCTAGAGGTCCTTCCGGGTCATCCATGACCTCCCACTGGTTGAGAGCTGTCTCATGCGAGAAATCCAACTGATGCTTCTTGTAGTGGTATTTAAGCATTTGGACGGCTTCCATGAGGATCAGAGTGATCCTGTTTCACTTCTTCGTATCTGTTTCGGTGCTGGACGAGAAGATTCATTCACAGGGAACAGCCGATGCTTGTATAGATAAATAGTCCATTGCCATAGAAAACAAGATTGGATACATTTTGCGGTTTGCCTACACGTATTTGACAATGTCAGTCATCAAGAACCCGCAGCAAACTTACTTACGTCCCAGAACCTCAAGGGGTTGTCACATTGTTTCGTCAACATGCCTTTGCTGTACAATCGATACTCGTCTTCTACCGTATGAACTACTTCATGAAGGGTGTTTCGCCCCCCCATGTCCTTGATGCGTAAGCGGACAGCAATTGCATTGAAGTCTTCGAGCAGCCGTGGTTGGTTTTCTGCAGCAGACGGTTCCTGGGGTAGTCGAACATAGTATTGGCACATCTAATTCGGATGATTAGCATACGTAGGTATACTGTACCGGTGTTGGGACGTACCAGATTGAGAATGGTGTCTCTTGCCATTGTGATGTAATGCTTGTCCCAGTGTTTCTCGACCCAGCTCATTCGGATAGAGGGTTCAATGACTGACAATCCATTAGCTTGTGCGATGCGATAACGACAAAGATAAATCGTACACATAGCAACAATATGAGCGCTGGTGTCATCCATGCGACGATAATACTTGGTGGCCCATTCGAGGCTGATGTCCAACCACAGTTTGAGGCGGGGCTGATTGTGCCGAAGTTCTTCCCATCCTGTCATAAATAACTTGAAGTAAGGGACGAATAGTCTAAGGCGGGGCAGTCGCTTGCTTGAGACCCGATGCTGGACTACGTGTGGAATCTGGGGAACTGTTCATGACTTCGCTTTCGGGTAGACACACAGAACTTACTTCGAGAACCGTGTGGAAATCCTCGAGGACTTGCCATTCCGACTCTGATAGCTTCAGTTTCTCGAGGTCGCGATGGAGTTGGGTAAAGCGAGAAAATAATCAACGGCCTAACAACAGGTTAGCTACGGTCCATGGAATACTTAAATTCGCTCACCGGGCGCAATTCAATGAGGCAGTCCATCATAGCATAGGTTGAATTCCACCTTGTGTCAGCATCTCGCTTCAACTCGTGTTGAGGAACCTTCTTGACAGGACTCCCAGGAGGCTGGAACCAATTCTTCGAATTGCCCAGTTTGATGGTATCCAGGAACTCGTCATGATGAAGTCCTGATGACCGGACAGAAATAACAATGAGGCAAGCCATCTTGATGGAATTGTGCTTGACTGCGGTGGCATAATGTTCGCGATCAGCAGAATTCAGAAACGCATCAACCTATGCTTGTGTGATCTCCTCTGGCAAGGAATCCACGAAACTATCTATAATGTGCTTCACGCAGATGTGAATGATATGCAGGAAGCAACGTATTTGATGGTTGCGTGATTGGAAGTCGATGTCACGAGCAGACAACAATGTCTCCAAATATTGCATGCACGTGTCATTGTTACTGGCGTTGTCCATCGAGAAGTGACCGACTCGGACCTAGTAACTCGTGAGCTCGGTGAGAATGTGATGAGACAATGTAGATACCTTGCATATTGCACCAACGCTGTCGAGGAGGGCTAGAATTGTACAGGCCAATATGTTTCTGTCATGTTTTCCTTTGATCCTTGTAAAGCCAATTAGTGCTGATCACATCTCCAAGTGGTTTTGATGGTCGTCAGTGATCCAATGAGCAGTAACAGCAAGGAAGCCCGCCCTGTTGCCCGATGACCAAGCGTCAGATGTGAATGAAATTCGCCCGTGTGCCTCCTAGCAATGTGGATGAGCAAATAGAGTGAAGCATAAAAACATTACTTACTCCCAACTCCTTGCAGAGGGATGATAAATAATGTTTCCATGTTTCTACGATCTGGTGTGAAATTTCCCTAGGAATGTTTCAATTGGATAGATATCCATATATGTCCATAGAATCACACAGTCCCATACAGTTCCATAGTAACCCATAGCAATCTATAGCCACCACAGCAATCCATAGCAACCCATAGCTAGGTACCAAGCTCCATAGCAACTCATAGCAAACTCATAGCTCCATAGAGTCCCACAAGCTTCATAGCAACCCATAGCACTTCATAGCACTGTCCAGCCTGGATCTAGCTAGGGAGCTATGAGACTATGCAGCACTGTCCAGCTCTCTACAGATCAAAGTGATTTGCTGAGATGATCTGCCTTGGTATACATGATTGTCAAATTCAGGCAACTGTGCAGGTTGAATAAGACTTCGTTGTGACCCAGACGATCAGTGAATCTCATGATGTCGTGGTTGAGGACATGTAACAATGCTTCGTGGGCGTAAGAAGAGTTCATGATCGGGAGTCGTTCTTCGTTGTCGAGGTAGATCAACCTACGTCGAAGGTCAGTCGACGGCCTGTTGATTGGTCTCAATTGCACTTACTTGACATGAATTCGGGGGAACTGTTTCCCGAGTGCTCCCAATAGGTCTTGAAGGTTGTAAGGCGTAAACAGCTTGATCTCCTGTTGAGATAGTGCATGTGGTAGCTGATACGAGGGGACTTTGTGTTGTTCGACTGACCTGAACTGTATCTAATGGTAAATTTGTGATGAGCGAGAGCGTTGTAAAGATGATGGTAGCCCTGGGTGGATCTAGAAGGTTAGTCCTGCTAGTCCGGAGCTTAAAAAAAGAAAAGGGTGAGCAATGTGTTCGCTCCTGAAGGGATTCTGGAAAGGGAATGGAATCTGAAGAAGTCTGGATGACTAATCCTTGCAGGCCGGTCGAAGTCCAGTGGGCTCGAGGATGAGTAGACGGTAATACCGGAAGTCCGGTTCGAGAACGGTGAGGAGAACGAGAAGGGAGAAGGTCGGAATATCGGTGGGACGTCTCGTCGAAGGCGTTAGAGGTCGGTCGGTAATGTTACTTCGATAGTAACAGTGGGCTGCAGAAAGCTAGATTCCTTGTACCTAATTGACATTCTTTTATAGTCTGGGCATTCCCGGACGTTTCAGACGAGTCTTCTAAACTACAAGGGGATATGAAAGAAGCCAGAACTCCGATGAAACGCGGTCTAGATCGACCCAGGTACAAAATAGAAGCATATGTAATAGATACCGAAAAACTCCGGAACTGGTCGATAAGAAGAAAAGAAGAGAAAGACGGAAATGAAAAGGGGTGGGAAAAGATTACATAAGATCAAACAAAATGTACTCAAATTGCAAGGCAAGACCGTCACGGAGACCGGCCGGAGAACGCATGTCCGGTGTAGTCCGAGATGTCGGACAACCGGCCTGTGTCGAGATGGAGGGGAAAGGGAACCGGTCTGTGGATAGATGGCCTGGAGGTGTGTTAGAGACGA
>JBBPOM010001389.1:0-11243 GCA_038091455.1 Leccinum uliginosum | reverse complement strand
ACGCTCATCAGCGAGAACAAGGTGACAGAACCAGTGTTTTCGTTCCACCTCAGCTCTTCCGGTGGCGAATTATTCATCGGTGGAACGAACGAAGCGCTCTACCAGAAAAATACTCTCGTTTATTCCTACGTGACGAAACTGGTGAGCTGAAATGCTTGATGGATGTGGGTGTGTGCTGATGTTTACATCCATTTCAGGGTTACTGGCAGATCGAGATGGACGAAATTCAAAGCAATGGCAAGACGATTGCGAGCAAGGTCGACGTCATCATCGACAGCGGTTCCAACTTCATCTTTGGCGACAAGGTAAAAGTGTCTGAGTTGCATCAGGCCCTCGGTGGCAAAGCCATCCCATCCAGCCCTGGATTTTATTCCCGTGAGTTTGAGTTACGATGGAGATCTGGCATCATTGACGTTTTTGTAGTCCCGTGCCATGCTGACCCCAAGACGTCGGTGATCCTCACCTTTGGTGGCAAGCCGTTCAAGATCCCCATCGAGATCATCTGGCTTGGACCGATAGCGGAGGGTTCGTCAGATTGTTTGAGCGCCATCTCTGCTCAGCTGTCTTCCACTTGTGAGATTTCTTCCATCATTTGATGAGTCGCGCAATTTAATGATTGTTGGTTCCTGCACACGTCAGCATTCTGGACCATTGGGTCCCCTTTTTTGCAGAGCGTGTATACCGTGTTCGATTATGGGACTGGTCCTCAACCGACACCGCGGGTCGGGTTTGCGCAGCTTGCTTGATTGACGTGCCGAGCTCTACAAGCACGTCACTCCAGAAAGTCTTGTGAGATCATAATTATAGTAAACGTGTATGCACTCACTCTCAAGGTCCTGCCAGCCGCTTCCCATGCAGCAGGTCGTCGCATCGAATAATCATAAATTGTCGTCATTGATCTCAAGCACTCTGGGCAAGTCATGTACCAAACCGGATTATGCCATCTAATGAATTGTGACGGATTCCCTGTACGAACGTTGCTGTGGGGTCGGGGTCCAAAGTTGTGATCAGCCCTGTCGCAGGAGTAATTAAATAGTTTTGTGGGCAAACTGATTTCACAAAATTGAATTACAATGCAAAACATGCATTGTCTGATTGAATGAAAGTCACGTTGTCTTGCAAACCCGCTATCGACGACAGCATTGCCTCTTTTGGACCTGACTAGTGCCTGATCACAAGTCTACATCCTACCTACTTGCGTGGACCGATCTGAGCACAGCAACTTAGTACTTTTCACAGGGGATAAACCTGGAACCCTTAGAAAAGGGTCCAGGAATGGTAGTAGGTGCAACACCACCACATTTCTCATTCATTTTTTTTCCTGTAGGTCCTGGCTGGTTCAGGATGCGAGGCTGCACGATCGCCACATTCGTCATTGTACTGCTGACTGCCACTTTGACTGCTGCAGTGCCCCACTGGCAGCCCAAGCGGAAGACCAAGGGTGTAGCCATACCAATTACCAAACGAAGTTCTTCGATCTTGCTGCACCCCGATAACACTGTCAGTTTCCCCGCAGTCGAGGCCCATACTGCGTCCGTCGGCGCGTACGTGTGGTCGATTTCGAAGAGATCGCAATCTACTCACGTGATTCTTTTTTTTTTTTTAGCAAGATCGTTCGCGGCTTGGACAATTATGAAAAGAACACGGGAACACCACATCCTTCTGCTCTGGAACGGGGACCACAAAAGCGTGCTGGTGGACTCGCTTTGACAAAGTTTCGGAATCTCATCTGGTACGCCACTCTTTCGATTGGTTCTCCCCCAAAGCAGTTCAACGGTATGCTGTCTTTGCACTCGCGATACATGTTTGCTCTAACCGCCATCATAGTGGAACTTGATACCGGTTCTGCGTACGTATTCACCGCACCGTATGATCATTTGCTTGTTCAATTCAATTTGACCCAGCGATCTCTTCGTAGTATCAGCTGAGGCATATGAGATCGCCGCCGACGAGGCTGGCGCCGTTTGGGACCCCTCTTTATCCAGCACTGCCATTGCCCTGAACCGCCAATTTAATATCGAGTTTGCAAGCGGAGATGACGCCTTGGGCAAACAATACACCGACAATGTGACCGTGGCTGGTTTCACTGTACGTCCTGCCTGCCACCGTCGTTTTGCGGAACCTAATGATTCGTCACTCCCTGACACATACACACCGATCAGGCAGACAGGCAGACCATCGGTGCTGCATCACTATTCAAGTTCATGGAAGAATATGAGGCCCCTGTGGACGGTATCTTGGGATTAGCGTTCCAGCCGGTCTCGCAGTTCCCTGCAAGCCCGCTCTTTAAAACACTCATCAGCGAGAACAAGGTGGCAGACCCAGTTTTTTCGTTCCACCTCAGCTCTTCCGGAGGCGAATTATTCATCGGTGGAACGAACGAAGCGCTCTACCAGAAAAATACTCTCGCTTATTCCTACGTGACGAAACAGGTGAGCTGAAATGATTGACAGATGCGGACGTGTGCTAATGTTTGAATTTGTTTCAGGGTTACTGGCAGATCGAGGTGGACGAAATTCAAAGCAATGGCAAGACGATTGCGAGCAAGGTCGACGTCATCATCGACAGCGGTTCCAACTTCATCTTTGGCGACAAGGTAAAGGTGTCTGAGTTGCATCAGGCCCTTGGTGGCAAAGCCATCCAAACCAGCCCTGGATTTTATTCCCGTAAGTCTGCGTTACGATGAAGGTCTGGCATCGTTGACGTTGTTGTAGTCCCGTGCCGAGCCAACCCCGAGCCGTCGGTGATCCTCACGTTTGGTGGCAAGCCGTTCAAGATATCCGTCGGGATGCTCAGGCTTGGACCGATAGCGAAAGGATCGTCGGATTGTTTAAGCGCTATCACTTCTCAGATTAATCCCGTTTGTGAGATTTCTCCAATCATATCCTGAGTGGTGCAAACGATCGTTGATTCCTCCTTCCCACATACGTCAGCAATCTGGATCATTGGGGCCCCTTTTTTGCAGAGCGTGTATACCGTGTTCGATTATGGGACTGGTCCTCAACCGACACCGCGGGTCGGGTTTGCGCAATTGATGTCGACGTGACTGATGTGAATGTACCTTGAATTATTTCCGACGGTTATCAATATATCATGACGAGCTCAGATAACACCTCGATTGATGTTCATTCTGTGCTGTTTCATTCTGTAGGTTTGTGGTGATGGCGGACGTTTTTGAGACTTTTCTGCGATTACATACCCTTCAGCGAGGGGCCTCCACGTTCCTTGGGCCCTTGCGTACAATATGTTTCTCCGTTAACATTCATTTTCACAGTCAATTTGACATAGACACCCAAACTTGCGAGGATATAAAATATTGACATGTCGTTGGTTTAGTATTCGTATCCGATCTAGCAACCATTAAATGACGGCGGACACGTATTTGTGAACAGACGTCTCCGATGGTGTTTGAACTGTTCCTCAACGAGTTGTTGGAGCCCGAGTTTCCGGGTGATGGGTGAGCTGCTCATAGGAGTGACCAACAACGCAGAAAGCAAACTAGTCCGAGTCCAAACTCAGAGCTTCAAGATGGGTCAGAATTTGTGGACACAGCCACTACTCCTTCCTTGACCACCATGGGTAAATTGAACATTGCACACCACAAATCATACCATCCCTACAGACGGGACAACATTGAACGCGTACGGAGAGATGAAGAAGAAGCAACTCGCAAAGAGGCCGAGCAGGAGGGCAGGATCGCACTCGCAGACGCAGAGGCTCGGTTATCGCTGTTGCGCGAACGTGCAGGTATCGGTGGCAAGGGAAAGGCGAAAGCAGACGAGGTGGAGGGATTTGCTAGCGGGGGTACGGGGAAGCACATCAATCTTTTCGAGGATCTGGAGCAGGTAGGCATGTTTTGTTGGTCGAGTGCCTCGCTAAGTACTTCCATAGCAAGCGATGGTGACTGCCATCCGGGTGAGCAAAAAGACAGCGCCCGCAGAAGCTGAGAAAGGCGTCGCACTCGCACCGAGCGCTCAGGATCTCCGTCCTTGGTACTCGGACAAGGCGCGGGATCGTGGTCAACTGAGGGACGACGACCCAGACGAGCGACGGTGCGTAGACTTTCTTGCTCGACTGCTTTTGTTTCTGACTTGTTCTGACAGAAAAAGAGATCTCCGGTCTAAATCTATGAACGACCCGCTCACGTCCATCACGCAGCAGTTAGCCCCTCGCCCATCGCCTTCCTCGAACAACCCCCGTTCGTCTCGTCGTTCTGGTCCGCCGCCGCCGCCGCCGAAACCACTCGACCCGACGACTGCACGACTCGCTCGAGAGTCGTCTGAACGCGAACGCGCGCTAATGCTTATCAGACGTAAGAAGCGGGAGCTGGCTGGCAGCGAGACACCGAACACTGTGCACGGCGGTATAGACGAGGGTTACGGTGACGTCTACAACAAGAGAGCGGTAGAAGAAGCGCACGCACACCGTCGGCGACGAGGATGGTAGTAGAATCGTATTTTTGTATTTTTGTATTTTTTGCATGTGAACGGATCGGACTTTCCGAGGACTCTTTATCATCGATGCCCATCGCACCGCCCGTCCTCGAACAGTCGCTGCACGTCGTCCCCGCTTTTACACTCGAGAGCGGCCGCGTGCTCAAAGACGTCCCCGTCGCGTACAAGACGTGGGGCCGTCTCAACGATGCCCGGGACAATGTCATGATCATCTGCCACGCATTCACCGGCAGCGCCGACGTCGAAGACTGGTCCGTGTTTCCCCTTTCTTCTTTCTTGTCCATCGTCTAGTGATCGCCACACACACTCTTCACAGGTGGGGTCCGCTCATGGGCCGCGGAAAGGCGTTCGACCCGAGCCATTTCTTCATCTTTTGCGCCAACGTACTCGGATCGCCCTATGGCACTGCATCGCCCATCACGCTCAACCCAGACACAGGCCGTCCGTATGGCCCAGAGTTTCCACAGACGTCCATCCGCGACGACGTTCGGTGCGTCGTCTCCGTCTTCATGCATCTCCATTGACCAACCCCCGAATCAGACTCCACAAACTCGTACTCGACCACCTCGGCGTATCCAGCGTTGCCGTCGCCATCGGCGGTTCTATGGGCGGCATGGCCGTCCTTGAATGGCCGTTGTGCTCTGCCCCGGGATACGTCCGCCACATCGTCCCCATCGCCACCTCCGCCCGCCATTCCGCGTGGTGCATCAGCTGGGGAGAGACACAGCGCCAGTGCATCTACAGCGACCCTGCGTACGAGGACGGGTTCTACGCTATACAGCCATCGTCTGGTCTAGCTGCCGCACGGATGGCGGCGTTGTTGACTTATCGATCGCGAGACTCGTTTGAGAAGCGCTTTGGGAGGCAGTCGCAGGTGCGGGTGGACGTACCTGCGCCAAATGGCCATGGTGACGTCGACGGCCTCGGCCTCTCGGATGCCGATCAGGCACTCCTTGCGCACAACGAGGGCCACCGGCGCCCGTCCCGCCAACACTCGCAAGCTCAGTCTCGCATACACAGCGCTCCAGATTCACCCACGTCCGCGACCTCGCCCACATCTACATCCGCAACCGCGCCTGCACCCCCAGTCTTCTCAGCTCAGTCCTATCTACGCTACCAAGGCGCCAAGTTCGTCGCCCGGTTCGACGCCAACTGCTACATCCACATCACGCGCAAGATGGACACTCACGATCTCGCGCGGGAACGTGTTCACCTCCTTGCCTCCACGCCCACTTTTGCTTGTACACCCGCCTCTGCTAACGCACACGACGGCGACGACGACGACACCGCGACGATCCTCTCTACCCTCCCGGCCCGCGCGCTCGTCATCAGCATCGAGACCGATGGTTTGTTCACCCCGAGCGAGCAGCACCACCTGGCTGCCCACATAACCGATGCGTCATTGGTCGTCGTGCCTTCGCCGGACGGGCACGACGGGTTCTTGCTCGAGTTTGAGCGGATCAATCGACATGTGTTGGCGTTTTTGAGGAAAGAGTTGCCGGGGTATTATAAGGGCGAGGGGGAGGTGGAGGAGGTGGACTTCAGGGTGAAGAAGACGAGTATGTTTGGGGAGGCTGAGGCGGACGTGACGAGGTGGTAGAGTTGGGCTTTCTCCCCATCCCCCATCTCTCTTTTTTCGCATCCACTCGGCAGCCGCAGCGTCGACTTCTTCGTTTTTTTTTTCCCGTATCGCATCGATATCTATCTTATTGCGTTGATCTTTAGAATATGCATACAGTATATGTAAGTATCATTTCGTTGTACATGCCGATGAGTAGAGTAGGTACCATCAACTGGTACCCGGCGTTCATTTTCAGATACATCTAAGGCCCGGGGTTGCGGCCGTGCGGGATGACAACGAAATATCATGACAAGACGATGAGTCGATCGGGCTGCTCAGAACTTCTCTCGAAGGATATGTAGACGTTGAAAAAATTCCTTAGCGACTGTCTTCCTACTCAAGGGTCTGCCTGCAGGAGACCAACTCAAACTGTACGCCTGCAAATGGTCGACAGGTCTGATGCAACATTAATGCTCCGATATAGTCTGACTGACTCGGAGCCGGGATCGACTGAGCGCGCGATACGTACCGACTGACGACCGCACTCGACCTTTTGATGATCGATATCATGCCAGTGACTTTGTCAATCAGTCCTTGCGCGCCCGACGTTTGTGAGATATTATCATTTGCCGAGTCGTGCAAACGATTGTCAATTCCTCCCCTTCTCGCATACGTCAGCATTCCCCTTCTCTTCGTCCCAACCCCGAGTCTTGTCATTGTCATGAGAAAGTCTCGTCTACCACCCGCGCGCCTCGTAATCTGCCAATGTATCCCTCGTCGTTTCCATGATCGTCCGATATCTCAATCCCAGAATGCGATTCGCTTTGGCCGTATCGTACAATTTGAGGTGCTTCGCAGTCTTGCCCGCACCTCGCACACCGACGGGAAGCGAGGTTGAAAGCTTCGGCGGTGGATTCAGGTCGTTGGCGGCGTCGACTGAGGAATAAAAGAAGAAAGAGGTCAGACATCTGTGGCAGCGCCCAGTCTCGGACTCACTAAAGTCTTGCCATTTCCCAGGCCCTATCGGTCGTCCACGGGGAGATTGATTAGTTGATGGTCGTCCTAAAGTCCCCAAAGAGGGTGCGAGACTTACCAGCACTGACGATGATGCGCTCTCCACCGGCAGCTTGCTTCTCCAGAGCGAGAGCATGCGCTTCCGCCAGATCACGGACATCGATCCAGCAAGTACCTTCGTTGATTAGAAATTCATTGCCAACTGCGCTGGCCTTGGCGCCGTCGGCAACGTAGTTGTAGAATATGGCTGCAGACGTGCTCAGAGAAGCGGGAGAGGTGACCTCTAGGATAGTCGGCTATTGTGATGAAAAAGTTGGATTAGTCGTTTCTGTTTCCTAACGGGCACGCTATAAACGAACTTGCCCCAAAGACCTGAGGTCCGGGTCAGTTTGGTGGATGAGAGTGTCACCTGATGCATAAACTCACGATTGGTGGGTTCAATACTACCAAGTCCCAGTCGATTCGAGACTGGTTTTCCAGGTCGTTCACGAAATCCCAAGCAGCTGCATGGGTCTCCCGTTAGCAACTCAAGTCGGGCCGTGGGAACCAGCGGAAATGCCTACATCTCTCCGCGAGCGTTTTCGATGCTCGGTATTTCATCATTCCGGGAACCTCATTCCTCCTCCCTTCGATCTCATATTTCTTCAGGATCTCGAGACACTGGTCGTTCCAGTCTGTTTCCGTAAACGTAATCGGATTTGAATCTTCGTGGTGGATGGCCACTCCTGAGGAGGTGATCACGACGCGCTTGACCTTCGTGGATCTGTTTCATCGGTAAGGTCGACATTCATCCGACTGCCATATGAAACTGACGTACTCGTCCTTGAGAATACTCTTTAAAATCCCTACCGTACCGTTGACTGCTGGGATGATGAGTTCTAAAGGGATGCGTTAGCTGGGTGACTCGCTGCCAGAACCTCTCAGCATTTTACCATCTGGATCGCCTGCATCCAGACGGAAGGGCGACGCCGTATGTTCGACCGCATCTACACCTTTGACCGCATCGTCAAATGCGCCGTCCTGGACGAGAGACCGCCAAAGGGTAAGCACACGATAATATTCGACAAGCACATCCAAGGGTCCTCGGGCACTTATGCTCACCTTCGCCATGTCCTCCACGACCACCACCTCGAACCGGTCCCCGTACGACGCAAACAATTTCTTTAGGGAGTCTCCTTTGGAGATGGACCTAGCAGAGCCACGGACGGCATACCCTCGCTGGAGTAGGTTCTTCACGACCCACGCGGCGACGTATCCGGTCGCGCCGGATACAAGCACTTTGGCGGGCGGTTGAACGGCAGGCATCAGTATCACTGAGTTTGTGTTTGATACGGTCAGAGACTCGCTACTTGGTAGGATGGCTCGATAGCTGACTCGAAGGCGTCGCAGGGAGTTGGAGTTTGATTATCAGAGTTCTCCCAGATGCGGACTTCCCTGCCAGGCGGTATATCGGTGATAGTGGTAGCCTGCAGCTCACCACATCGCTGCTATTTTAGTATACATGTACCGGTCGCTAGAGAGTAGTTCCGCTGACATTGTTCTTCCCCAGAACTGTGGTTACAAAGCTGACATCCCCATTCGATACAGAATGACAAACATTATGCTTTCGTTGGGCGCCACAGCAGTTTCAGAGTGGTGCGATACCTGCTAGTAGTGCTAGCCTTTAGTACATCTTGACATGCCAGTGAGTCCGACGAGTCCTCGCTTGTGCGCATCGGACTGGAAAAGCTGAGCTTAGTCAGCACTGAATCTCGTATTTTTCTTACCTCCGTGCCTTTGGCTAAACCGTATCATACCATACCCGTGATATACAGTACATTAGTGCGCGGTAATTCGCTTGCCAGTGTGGTGGCGTATTTTTTGTGAGTACTGTTGTTTTGTGGAGATGAGGGATTACTTTCGAGACATGGGGTTGATGATCGAGTTAGACTCCGAGTCACGGGGAAGCACCTCGTCACTTTTGTACTCTCGCCATCGTTTCCGACGTTGACGATTGGAAAATCCGGACCTAGTGCAACAGTGCAAGGAAGAAGAAATATGACAAGTCAAGTAACAACTGTAAGATATTAGATGGGGTTTTCGGGACGTTGCAGCGAGCCGCACTTGACAAAATCTCTTCTGCTGTAGACAAACTAGAGAAGGTATGTCTATCTACAGTACATCCAGTTCTACTCTGCGCATGCTAGCTACCTTGGGCAGATGTCAACTGGCGAGAAAGTGCTAAGCCTGGAGATACCTACAGGATCGGAGATTGCGTCAACTCAAAGGTGAGTACGTTCCTCCATTAGCACTCGATCGACTATTAGATCTTGAACGACCGACAACCGTGCCAGGAGGGCCTGCCCTACTAGATCAATAACAAGCCGACTAAAAACTCATGTCTCACTTGAACCCGAGTGCCAAGGAGAGCGTCCTCGAGATGGAACTCTTGTTCACGCTCCTCGGGGCGTACACCGTCCTCGACTCGGATAAAGTGTGTTGAAGCTAGCACCTCCCCTTCCACATTCCGCGTGGTCGTTCTCGCGAATCAATGGGTTTCGTTTGAGAAGTCGCTTGCTCGCGGGCTGGATTACTACACTGACATCGTATATGAAGCTACCGTGGACGCCTCGGCCCCTCCCGATCTCAATCACAACGGTCCTGCGCTGACGTCGTCATCCTAGGCGCCGGAAGATCCTGACAAAGAAGCAGACCTCGCACGTCCGCTGGGACGTGAGAGGATAAAAGCCGCAGTGTCCGTGCATCGGTGTGAGCACCGGGCCGGATCGAATATTTGCTCTGGTATGGCCCACATGGATTGAAAGAGGGACGACGAACAAGGAAACACTGGCGTAAGTGGGTGGAAGTCGCACGTTGTCTCCGTGTTCGCTTCACCCAGTCGAACGAGTCGAAGGACAGAGAGGATCTATTCAGCTTCTATACCGAGTTGTCAAATATCTCACAAACACTCTCACAGTGCAGCCAGACAATGGATCACGGAAGCTGAGGATTTCCGCCATCCATCCCACAGTCCTTCTTGCATACGAAACATCACTTCGACTACTCGTTCAACGTCTCGCCATCTTACCATCTCTACGGTTTTGCTGTCCCGCCCGCGCTCTCCCTCTCATCACCTCAACGCGTCGAGAGGCAAGGGTAGTCGCTACACGCCACCTCCCTCGCTGTATCCAGGACGGCGTGCGACGACTGCCGTGTGCTCTCGACAGAACGAGAGTATACGGCGGTCGCCGTACGTCGTTGCCTCCCTTTCGCCCTCATCCTCGCCTTCCCCTCCTGTGTGTCCATATGGAGCACCACCTCACTTGCTCACTGACCCGCCCGCCCGCCCTCGCCCTCTCCTGCATTCGTCCTCGCAGATCATCGTCGCTCGTGACACGCTCCTCACCCACGACACTCATGCACAGTGAGGTAAGCCTGACTGCCCTTCTACGACAGCGAACACAGGAATCGAGTGCACAAACGCGCACGAAAACACGTGGACGTGTGGACACTCGCGCGTCTCGCTCTCCTTATGCGCCCGTCCTCGTACTTTCCAACGCCCCCCGGCAGCGACACCGTGTTTGCGGAAGAGTGCGAGCATACACGCACACACGCGAACACCTGGTACGCCATGAAGACGTTACAGTCACTCTACTTACAAGGATACCGGTCACCTGAGGAGAGCCTTCGCCGGCTCGAAACCGTGCCCACTTCGTGTCCCAGGGGACAGGTTCACGTTGCCCCAATATCCAGAAAGGGGCGCCCAACGGGAGCAAGAGATATTTACGACGGCGCAAGAGCTTCTCCCACACGCACGAACGTTACTTTGCACAGCACTCGCGAAGCGTCGCAATACTGCTCAATGAACCAGTCGACCACACAACTGGTCATTCAGCCTTAATGGTCGCAAATACTAAATGTATGACATAGCAACTACATATGAGGCAACACCGTCCGATCTGCACTAGGCACCGATGTGTACATACAGAATCCGCTGATCCAGCGGAACAATACCAACAAACGAGTTCATCGTCCTCTGCAGCGCCAACGCCGCTCGAGTGTGATCCAGCCTACCACATCCATCCACCATATTCTCGTAAAACTTGGTCGTGATCTTGTTCGTCTGTGCGTCGTCCACCGCCCACATCGTCCCAATCACAGATCGGAACCCTGAAAACTGCATCGCCGACGCCAGGTGAATCACCTCGTCTGGACTCTCCTCGTCTCCGACCGTG